>BQNB010000536.1:98458-167952 GCA_026074375.1 Tanacetum coccineum | reverse complement strand
GTTATGGTGGTGGTGGCGGAAGGATTCATGATGATTCTTCTTATAAGAAAGACTCAGTGGATGACTTAATTTTGATAGAAGTAAAAGGGTTTAACTCTGAACCTTACCTTGGTGGGTTGATGAAGTAATAGAGGTGTTAGACACGAAAATTTTGTGAGTAGTAAAATAGGTGGCAAAAGATGGTGATGATAATGCAAGAAACTAACAATGTATGCTTATTAGTAAAGTGATGATGAATATGCATGAATATGTAATGAAAAATATGAATCAAAGAATGATAAATGTGCGAATGAGCACTAATTGGCTTGATAAAGATATCGATCCTTATTGACCTACAAAACTCCAAATGGGTTAATTTGAAGTTTAATGAAAAAAGTAAGAATATCATTTTGCAACATGATAGTTCAAACATTTATACCTGTTAGGATTATGAAAAAGACTCGGTCACCCCCGTGTATTGGTTAGTATAGCAAAGCTCGTAGTTAGAAAGTAAGCGTATGACTTTTGGTATTGGGCCGGGTCTTTTACCCAAGTGTTAAGCCCATACCCAAGCCCATAGAGCTCACAAACACATGTATATAAACCCCTTTCCAGCCATGGGAAGGGGTTGGTTGTTCATTTTATCATAAACCTTTCATTTGGTTTTTCTCTCACTAGAAACCTCACTTTCTCTCTCTAGATAATTTGTCAACCCAATCATCCATGCTTGTGTTATGATAACATGTATACTACACTTTGTATGGAATCATATTATTGAAATTAGTATTTAATTTATTTCTTATTCGTTCAGCAAATAACTTGGGTAATCCTGCAATAAACCTTTCTTTCCAATAAGTTTCTTTACAGTCAGGTCTAGTTGTAACTTTAGTTATAAAAACATCTTTATACCATCTAAAATCTGATAATTTCCTACATGTTAGATTTAATAGAATTGAAGAATTTCTTTCTTGATAAGCATGTGGATTTCCAACAAAAAATTTTAATATAGCGTAAATTAAAGTATTAACCATATCGTCTTCTTGAGTTTGGATTTGTACATTATTTTCTACCTTTACTATAGTTTTCTTAGCTGAACAGATTACTACTTTGTCCATATCTGTTACATAATTATCCCACCAACCTTTTAGACTTCCTGTAAATCCTGATATAAGAACTTTAACTATTTTTTCTTCACTACTGTTACGTGTTTTATAAGCATTTGATGCCATAGTCATTTCTTGTAATAAATTTAATATTTGATATTCTGTTTGACCATCTATATTCCATTCATATATTGATGTACCATCATATCTGGCTTGTGTTAACATTTGGCGTTCTTCGTATTGTACATCTGGTGGTGTGGGTCTATGATAATAATTTCTTGTTTCTGGTCTTGGAGTGTAGGTATTATTTGATGTATATTTTATTTTATTTACTTCATCTATTTTAAATTGATTTTCTATGTCTAAAATGTCTTCTTCTGAACTGCTATCTTCTTCATTTATATTTGATATTTGTAATTGAGATAATTTTTTCTCAATTTCTTGTAGTATAATATCTTGTTTTCCTAAGTTTATAGTCGTATCTATATTATATGGTATAAATATAGGATTTTCTTCTATATTTACTTGATTTGTTTGTGAAGTACTTGCTTCAGAATTACAATTTTCTATTCTATTTAATTGTTGACCTATAGTATTTAACATTTCATTAGTATAATTTGTTGAGTCCCAAAACTCTAGATCTACTGCCTTAGGTTATAAGGTTATTATTACCTTGGTAATCACAAGATAATAATGTGAGAAACTTTGTTGAAGTGTTTCACCAAAGGTTATGCGGAATCTAACCTTTAGTGTTTAAGAAGAATAACAATGGTAATGGAATGGAACAGTGAATAACCAACAAGCCTTAATATTATTGATTGAATAATACGAGTACTCAAAAGTACTAGGGTTTACAAAACCTTAAAGCTATGAGAAAGTCTATAAAGGATCTATGTAAGTGATGTGTATATATGATGTATGTGTTGAATGAGATATGTAACTAGATGCCCTAGGATCTCCTTTTATACACTAAGGAGTCCTAATGGGCTTATAATATTTTCCTATGTATTTAGTCAAATGTATTAAATACAATGACTAAGTATTTAATTCTTTCCAAAATATTTAGTCAAATTCTCAATTAGTATTAATCTCTTCAATCATCATTAACTTTAGTCTTCTATTTGACTAATCAGCATTATCTTCATGCAGCAGTGGAAAGTCTTCAACAGTGGCAAAACTTCTCAACAGTGTAAACATTAGCAGTGGGAAGATTTACACTAACAGTGGGAAAAGTACTCTAGCAGTGGGAATGAACATGACTAACAGTGGAAATGCCTTAGAGCATTTTATTCCTAACAATCCTCCCCTAAACTTGATACTCCATCTTCAAATCAAGTTTCTAGAATAAAATGCTAACCTGGAGAGGATGCTTCCAAACATCTCATCATCTTGATCTTTTAGCCTTCATGAATATCTTTTGAAGAAGATCTTGAATTAAACCTTCTGCTCTGGAAATCCTCTGCCTTTCTTCTTTATCTTTTGTCTTTGCTGCACTCCTTCTGATGTACACTTAAGTTTTAGCAGCAATATCATCAACTTCTGCACCAACAATAGTAATTTCTGCATCAAATTCTTGATCATGCTCATGCCTCCCCTGAGTCTGTGCATCCATCTGAACCAAAGTGATCTTCATCAATTTGAGCATTTTTCCTCCCCTGTTTGGAAGGATCCTCCAAATCATCTTCTTATGGGAACCCAAGCCATCACAGACTTGAATCTTCCTTGTGCATCAATGTAATCAAATCTTTTCAAAGTCATTGATGCATTGTTATATTTGGAGACATGATCTATTACTCTGTTCTTTGGCTTCCAAACCCAACATGCTGAAGCCTTAACAGCATTATGTACTGCTTTTGGCTTAGCAGCATTAATTGTTTTTCTCCCAGACCTCATCAAAATAGCTTGTGGAATCATATTTCTTTTTGGATTGGGGTGAGTTATTCTTGTTGAATAGTGATGATTCACCCTCTTTGAGTTGTTCCACACTGGTTTAACCTGTTTTTGATCATTAACATGTCTCTTGTGTTTACAGGTATACTGCAGGTGTTCAAAACTTCCACATACATAGCAGGCTTTCTTGATCATCACAAAGTCACTTCCTAGCTGTTGGGACTTCTGATTATTCCAGTTCCTTTGATTTCCCCTAGGCCTTTGTGACCTGTACATTTCTGCATACTTCACAGTTGGTTTCCTAGACTTTTCAGTATTATTAACTTTAGAGACACTAGGACAACCAGTTTCTTTTACAAACCTAATCATAGGTTTTGATACAACATTACCAACTGATCCTCCTTGTTCAGAGAAAGAGGCACTATTACTTTTCCATATTGCCTTCTGCTCATCACTTACATCTTTTGACACATCTATACTAGGTGTAGGCCTACTATAATCAGTAACAGTGTCATCAACAAATTGAGACAAACCTGTCCAAGACAGATCATTCTTAGGAGGTGAATTAGCCTTGTTCTGAGGAAATTGGTGGCACGCTAGTATACTCATTAAGCCCCCTGACCTGTCTATCTCTTAAAGATCTTTGAGTCCTTAAGAGACAATCTAGATCTTTTGCAGAATTTTCAAATTTTTTTTATTTTAAAATCTATGCTGTCTTTTTCTTTCTTTACCTCCTCAAGTTCATTTTTGAGAGATTTAATTTTATTATCTCTAATTTCTACATCTCTCTCCAGGACTCTAATTCTTTCACAGAATTTAGTTTCATTTACTTTAAATTCAACAAGTCTAGCCTCAACTTGTGATAAACCTCTTTTGTAGTTATACAAATCAGTCTCACAATCACTAAGTTCTTCATTTAACTTATTAATCTTAGTGTTGAGGTTTTCTGTGTTTTTCCTACATGATTTAGAGCAAAAGGAATCATCATATACCTCATTATCTGAACTTGAAGAACTTCTTGAAGATGTATATGCCATTAATGCAAAGTTTGTAGGATGCTCTTCTTCTTATTCAAAGCTTCTCAACAAGCTTTGATACCACTTGTTAAAGCCAATAAATCGTTGTAGCTCTATGTTGTTTAGACCTTTAATCTAGGAAAATGATAACATAGGCGGAATATTCAAACATAGAATCAATATTATCATAACAAGGTTTTACCAAACATTCACCACAACCCCAATATTATTTGATCAGAATAATACAGTTACATCAATGAACTGTAACAGGGATCAAGGAAAACCTTGATTACCTTGAGGCTACACCAACTCTATACTAGACGTCTACATCTTCTTGTGTACACACACACTTTTCTGGATGCTTAAAACAATATGCCTGGACCTCCTTTTATAGCATAAGGAGTCAAGGCTTACATGGAAACTAATAAAAGATATTAATGAGAGAATCAATTAATTATTCATCTTTATCTTCTCATTAATATTTATCTTTATCTTCTTTTTGACCAAATCTTCATTATCTCCTACATCTTGTAGAATCCCATAATAACAACTTTGGTCCTTCTTGTTTCCATCTTGTTTCATTCTTGTTTTGTCTTATCAACTCAAATATAATTCCCAACAATCTTCCCCTAGTTGATAATGACAAAACCATATAAGCACGGACTTCCCCTGAAGTTAATATACGAATGAAAGCTTCCCCTTAAACTATCAAGGATCTATAAGTTGCAAATCATCAAATCTTCTTCCCCTTTTTGTCAACATCAATTAAGGGACTAAAGTATGCAACTTTAATCTTCACAACTACGAACCAATATTACACTTCTAATCCAAGTATTCCAATGACCCAAATTGCCCTCCATTACGCACCTTAAGAAAAATGAACTTAAGCAGTAGAAACTTACACTAGCAGTAGTAACAAAGGCTAGCAGTAGTAAAAACCTTCACCTCGATGTAGCATATAAATGGTTAAACATTTTAACATTAAGCTTCCCCTAAAACCCATATGTTAACCGTTTCTTGGATCTTCAATCCTGTAGGCTCTATGTAATGATTACTGATGAAGAAAACTGAGTATAACAAACTTGATGTAGAAGTAGAACAACCTAAACTTGTGTCTTATATCTTGTATTATCCACGTGACGTCAAACTTATAAATAAATCTGTGAAATATAATTAGATCGCAATCTTTTGACAAACTCCTCATCTTCTATGAGACGCATACCAAAGTGATAGCAAATGTAAGCATTGAGCACCATAAGTTAGATCACACACCTTTGCCAGATTTTTCAAGTCTTCGTCACATCGTTTCTAAGCATGTTACCTTGTTGATCCCAAACCTAGATCGATTCCTTACCTTGTAAAGAGTATGTTACCTTGGATAAATCCAAAATAACAATAGTAGAAACTTTGTGTGTATATCAAAAAGTATGCGGAATCTACTCTTTAATATCTAAAAGATATATCAATGAAACAGTAAATATGAATGAATGAACACACGATGTAACAAAACGCTTCAATATTATTAATAATAATAATACGAGTACTCTATCTTAGTACTAGGGTTACAACCTTGAAGCTTACAAGACTCTTAATCTCTGGATCTGTGTGTTTGTGATGATAGATGTGATAGACATGTTGGATGTATTGGATGTCTTGGATGTCTTGGATGTCTTGGATGAACCTTCAACTAATGTCCTAGAGCCTCCTTTTATAGACTAAGGAGTCCTAGTCGGCTTACAATACATTCCTAAGATATCTCAATCTTTTCTAAACATAAACGTAATCTTCTAAATAAATAAATGTATATCTTGTACATAAATATTTCAACACTTATCTTCACACGCATTCTTGTTCTCCAAACAATCTTTATCTCTTTAATTCGTCTTTATCCTCTTGACAGTAGAAAGTCTTCAAACAGTCTTAATCTTTCCACCAGCAGCACTAATAAACATAAGCAGTAGTAATATTAGTACTAGTAGTACTAATATACACTAACAATAGTAACCTGTACTAGCAGTCTTAACTTTTACTACTAACAGCACTAACTACTTAGCTTATATTTTAGTCTTCAACACTGAGCAGTCTTAGCTTCAACTAACAGCAGTAACTTTATGCTATCAGTACTAAATTATACTAACAGTAGTAACTAGCAGTGGTAACATTATACTACCAGTACTAACCACTTAGCATAATTTCCATTATATACCTGAGCAGCAGTAACTTCTAAGAATCCATGAAGTCTTTTAAGACCTAACAATCCTCCCCTAAACTTGATGTTCATCTTCTGAATCTTCAAGTTTCTTCTTTAAAAGTCTTCATCACACTTCATGAAGATGCATTCAAACCTTTCATTTTCCTTTTCGCTGCTTTACCATAAGCTTCAGCAGTTGATAACACATCTCATTTTGAAGATCAGTTTGAAGTTTCTTGTTGAGCATATTGGTGATGGTAATTGGTGTGAGGGGGTATCTTCTTTCAACCAACATAAAAATGTAAAGATTATCAAACTATGATCACCGAACAGCTTCCTTTATTTGCACCGAATTAGGGTTTGTTGAAACCCTAACTTCATTGAATTAGTCAAGCTGCTTGACGATCATAAAACCATTATAAACACGTCATTAAAAACCTTGTTGATCCTAGATCGAGAGCCACGAGGCTCTGATACCACTTTTTGTTCCTAAACTTGGATCTTATGCCTTAGGTTATAAGGTATATATTGTTTAGTCTGGATAAAACAAAGGTAACAATGAAGAAACTTTGTTAATGAGTTTCACCAAAGGCTAAGCGGAATCTGAATCTTTAGTGGTGATCAAGAGAAATCAAAGAAATTAAATGAATATGTGAATAACAAAAAGCTTTAATATTATTAAGAGAATAATACGAGAACTCTGACAGTACTGAAAGGGTTTACAAAACCTTAAAGCATGAGAGTATATTGTTGAAAAGATGTAATATAAATGAGGTAAGGTGATGTGTAGAATGTGAATTGATAACTTTATGTTAACTAAAGCCCAAGATCTCCTTTTATACACTAAGGAGTCCTAATGGGGCTACAATATTTCCTATGGATTTATCAAATGTATTAAATAAATACTAATATTTAATACTATTCCAAAATATTAGTTTAAATTATCAATTTGCATTAATCTCTTCAATCATCATTAACTTCAGTCTTCTGTTTGACTAATCAGCATTAATTTTAGTCAATTGGCATTAACTTCAGTCTTCTATTTGACTAATCAACATTATCTTCAGCAGCAACATTAACTTTCATCTTCTATTTGACTAATCAGCATTAATTTCAGCAGCAGCATTAATCTTGAACCAGCAGTAGTAACTCTATAACCAGCAGTCTTAAGTCCTTACTGGCAGTACTAACTTATTCTAGCAGTACTAACTGATTAATACTGGCAGTTGTAACTTGTGAGCAGTACTAAGTATGATGAGTTTAATTCCCAACAATCCTCCCCTAAACTTGTGATTTACCTTCAAATTATTCTTGAATTAAACTTTCTGTTTTGAGAGGATTCTTTCAAACACTTCATCTTCTTGATCTTTCAGCCTTCATGAATATCTTTTGAAGAAGATCTTGAATTAAACCTTCTGCTCTGGAAATCCTCTGTCTTCTTTATCTTTTGTCTTTGTTGCACTCCTTCTGATGTACACTTAAGTTTCAGCAGCAATATCATCAACTTTTGCACCAACAATAGTAATTTCTGCATCAAATTCTTAATCATGCTCATGCCTCCCCTGAGTCTGTGCATCCATCTGAATCCAAAAGTGATCTTCATCAATTTGAGCATTTTTTTACCTCCCCTGTTGGAAGGATCACCAAATCATCTTCTTATGGGAACCACAAGCCATCACAACTTGAATCTTCCTTATGCTCAATGTAAACAAATCTTTTCAAAGGTCATTTTGATGCATGTTTTATATTTGGAGACATGATCTATTACTCTGTTCTTTGGCTTCCAAACCCAACATGCTGAAGCCTTAACAGCATTATGTACTGCTTTTGGCTTAGCAGCATTAATTATTTTTCTCCCAAACCTCATCAAAATAGCTTGTGAATCATATTCTTTTGGATTGGTTGAGTTATTCTTGTTGAATAGTGATGAGTTCACCCTCTTTAAAGTTGTACCACACTATTTAAACCTGTTTTTGATCATTAACATTCTCTTGTGTTTCGCCGGTGAATACAGCGCGGTGTTCAAGAAATTTCCACAACATAGCAGGATTTCTTGATCATACACAAAGTCCACTTCCGAGCTGTTGAACTTCTGATTATTCCAGTTCCTTGATTTCCCCTAGGCCTTTGTGACCTGTACATTTCTGCATACTTCACGTTTGGTTTCCTAGACTTTTCAGTATTATTAACTTTAGAGACACTAGGACAACCAGTTTCTTTTACAAAGCTAATCATGGGTTTTGATAAAACCATTACCATCTGTCAACTTTGTTCAAAGAGAGAAACACTTTCACTTACATCTCTTGGCACATCCATGCTAGGTGTAGGCCTACTATAATCAATAACAGTGTCATCAACAAATTCAGGCAAACCTGACCAAGACATATCATTCTTAGGAGGTTAATAGACTTGTGCAAGAGGCGGTGGCACAACAGTATACTCCTTAAGCCCCAGACCCGTCTTATCCTTAACAGATATTTGAGTCCCTAAGAGACAGTCTAGATCTTTTGAACCATTGTCAAAATTTTCTATTTTAAAATCTATGCTTTCTTTTTCTTTCTTTACCTCTTCAAGTTCATTCATGAGATTTTCAATTTTATTATCTCTAAGCTCTAAATCTCTCTCAAGAACTCTAATTCTTTCACAGAACATAATCTCGTTATTTTTAAATTCAACCAATCTAGCCTCAACTTGTGATAAACCTCTTTTATAGTTATACAAATCAGTCTCACAATCACTAAGTTCTTCATTTAACACGTTGGATAATTCTGTATTGGTTGAGGTTTTTCCGTGTGTTTTCCTACATGATTTAGAACAAAAGGATCATCATATACACATTACTGAAGCTTGAAGATCTTCTTGAAGATGTATATGCCATTAATGCAAAGTTTGTAGGATGATCTTCTTCTTATTCAAAGCTTCCCAACAAGCTCTGATACCACTTGTTGAGTTTAAAGATCTAGGCTTAGCCTAGGATTAACAACATCAATGAACATAAAATATGTATAGCAGAATTAACATAAGAACAATGATATTGTAACAAGGTTTTACCAAACATTCACCACAGCCCCAATATTATTGATCAAGATAATACGGTTACATCAATGAACTGTAACAGGGATCAAGGAAAACCTTGATTACCTTGAGGCTACACCAACTCTATACTAGACGTCTTCATCTTCTTGTGTACACACACACTTTTCTGGATACAAAAACTATGTGTCTATGATCTCTTTATATAGGGAGAGATCATGACTTACAAAGGAAGATAATAAATACAATAAGGAAACTAAATCTTTTAATCTTTATCTTTATTCTTCTTGAGCATATCTTTTAGTATCTTCTGATATCTTCCATCTTTTGTAGAATATACTCCACCAGCTTGAAGAATCTCTTATTGTCGATTTAGGTCTTTTTCCTTTAAGTCCTTCTTGTTTCATTCTTGCCAAATCCGCCTACGAAACCTTTATTAACTAAGATTCATATGTGGCTTAACACTAATTACCTCTGAGATTGTAATATCACTGATGATAAATATAACCTTTATCAACTAAGATTCACTCATGGTTTAACACTTATTAACCTTGAGATTGTAATATCACCGGTGATAAATATAACCATTATAAACTAAGATTCACCCGTAGCTTAACAATTATTACCCTTGACATTGTAGTATCATCAGTGATAAATGCATAATAATAAAATCCTATGAGATAAAGTAATATAATGTGACATTAGTTATGGTATTTCACATATAATTAATATCACATATAATTAAATCTCATGTGATAAATTTGACGTATTCTCAAAATCAAACGAGTGTTGCTTTAATTTAGCATTGCTTTTGAGCAAAATAAGAATTCACCTAAAGAGGTTTAACCCTTTTTATTCCTACTAAGAGTATATCACAAGTGATAGATAAGATACATTACATGTTAAAATTTTCAAAAAGAACACAACTTTTTAGCAAAATTTAATTCTTAAGCAACCCTGAACCGACAGTAATTCATTTCTTGTGCTTGTCTATTGCGGTGAAAGACACAAAAACCATCTAGTACCTGAAAAGTATAAAAATATTAGAAAACACATAGGTGATAATATAAAAAATATACAAAGCAATGAATATCACATATGACACTAAATGTTAAAAATCATACTTATTTGTTTATGAAATATCACAAGTGATGTTAGACATTAACTATGTTTATGAAATATCACAAGTGATATTAGACATGTCATATAACAAATATCATAAGTGATATTAGACATGTCATGTAACAAATATCACAAGTGATATTAGACATTAACTATGTTTATGAAATATCACAAGTGATATTAGACATGTCATGTAACGAGGGTATTAGCAACCGCATGTTGAAATTTTTAAACATATTCGGGTCGGGTTAGTCAGGTCCAAAATTTTATTCGGGTTATTCGGGTCAACCCGAGTACCCCGAATACTAAATAAGGTCAGGTATCGGGTTGAAATGTTTTGGCTAACTCTGGTTCGGGTCGACCCGAATACGAATTTTAATTTTTTAATATAAAATGTATATATTTTGTATTTAAAAGAGTAAAAAAAGGGTTTTTTTACTTTTTACACATAATCAGGTTGACCCGAACCCATCCGAATTGACCCAAACCCGAGTAACCGCTAGGTTTTAAAAAGCGTGATGCGCTTCGATGCAATAAGAGTCAAAAAGCCGACGCGTGAGGCGCCAAGGCGAAAGCATGCACATTTCGTACCGAAGCGACAATTTAATAAAAAAAAATACTCTAAATATTACTCATTGAATGAACCTAAATACGTATACATTAAAATATTTGTCAACTTTGATACAATGTTAATCACAAGTTTTATAACAAGTGCCACTTCAAATACTAAATAAATAAAAAAGGGAAGCAAACAATGAACAATAAAAACTTGAAACGTACAAATGATACTACACATAAAAGTTTTAATTCGTAAGCAACCATAACTGACAAAAAAACAAATTTCTTTGCCTTGTCTATTGCTTTGAAGATACAAAAACCAACTTTACCTGAAAATTAATAGAAAAATATTAGAAAAACACATAGGTGATAATAAAAAAGATATATAAAGCAATGAAATATCACAGGTGATATTAAAAGTTAGAAAACATACTTGTTTGTTTCCAAAATATCACAAGTATATTAGACATTAAGTATGTTTATGAAATATCACAAGTGATATTAGACATGTCATATAATAAAGTTTAACTAATAAGCATTGAAACTATCATCAACTTAAAATATCACAACTGATACAGCTTTCTTATGAAGAATCAAACATCACGAAACACATCAATCCAATACATTCAAAGCAAAAATAACTAAATAGCGTATCTAATAGAGAATTAAATTCGCTTAAAGATGCTTAACACTTTTATTCCTACTAACGATATAATATCTCAAGTGATGAATAACATTGATTACATGTTAAAATTTCAAAAAGAACGCAAAACGTTTGAGCCCATAATCTAGACGGAAGGTAGTTCAGAAATAGTGAAGTTATAACAAACAAAATCAAAGTAAAAAACAATATCCAAAAGACCGTACTTCAGGTAATAAAATAGTAAAAAATATCAAAGTAAACCGTACCATAATTGCATAAAAGAACTTACTAGGTTAAGTCATGCCATGTTAATTAACATTTTTACAAACATATATGTTATGATTTTTTACAACATATATGTTACTTCACAGGAAAGTCAAACCATGTTATAACATTTTTTACAACAGATATGTAACCATTTTATATCAACAGTATAATAGCGCCTTTTAGGAAATAAAGAATACTAAAATTGTAAGTCTTCGAGACAATTTTTCCTCTTCGCAAGCAGAGAGCCAATAGTATCAATGGATTCATCCTCAATACACAGTCACAAGTTTATATAACCGATTCGAATGAGATACACAAATACTTGATACTTTCATCCCTTAACCACTCGAGAACCTGAGTATAGTTACAACATCTATGTAGAAGATAACATTTTAGTCATTTTAACTTACTATTTCATCAAAAGGAGAGTATCCTTTAACTATCCATTAATCTATCAAAACTTGAACATACTTTTCTTTCAGTATTTTCTATTTACTTTTGGCAACCATAGTTTCTAAAAAAATTTCCCACTAATCCATTAGGTTTGAGCGCATTGCCACACTGACTCAAACCAGGTAAATCCCTCCCTTTTTGGGAGTTTGGCATGGACACCTTGGGGGTCTGCATCAAGCGGGATTTGAACTTGAGACGTCTCACATTTTAATGATGAAAATCACAAGCTTTTTACCACTAGTGAAACACCCTATGGCGGATTCTTTATCATATATATAATTCCACTATAAAGTGACATGCTGAAGAGGCCATAAGACCATTACTCACACCATTTAGAAATAGAGAAAAACTAAAAAGAATTTACTAATATCTGGTATTTGGTGTATAATTCAAAAGCCATATTTTAAGCATGCTCCTAACACATACTTAATTGTGTTCAAAGTAACCGAACACTTACATATAATGCTCAAACTCATGCATTAAATCAAAAAAAAACCCTGAAACTTCATCTACAGATATACCATTTTAAAGGACAACAAATAGCATGCCTTAAGTATATATGTATGCATTGAAGCAGGTACCAATTCATGCATATATCTAGATATGGACAAGTATTGTTAGAGGAGATAACAATAATTTACAAGTATTTTGACAACCTGATAAGATAAGGCTGCACAACGGCATTCTGATCTAACACCAGCCAAAAGAAAGAGAACCATGAAAATTAGAATACCCAGAGCTTTGACCTTTGAAGTCCAACATCAAAAAATACCTTAGCAGCATCACGCATGATTGGACAAGCTTCAATTTTATAAGCTTCATGCTTCAAGTGGTTGGTCTTGTTTGACACCGCATAGTCCTCACTAGTAACTATTTTGAGGACTGGTGTTAACATTAGCCATCATCAAGCCATTACAAAAAGGAAAAATGTGCCCCACTCTTCTTGATTTATGACCATTAAATCATTAACTGGGGATCAACACCAACAGAGCTAGAATGTACACTCCCGCCCTCCAGTAATGAACGCTTTATCTTGTATTTCTTCCTTAAACGAACCCTTTTGAACGGTATGTAATCAAGGTCAGCTACATTTTTGTGTAAGAAACGGAACTTTGTATGCTTACATGAAACCCTTAGATTCCAAAATTCTGCATATATTTCAGATTCAAGAGGACAACTACAAATTACTAACTATAGTACTGATTAACAATTTAATCAGTTGTATCCAGGGTCAGAGAGTATAGGTTGTATCCAAAAAACTACAGTTTAACATAAAAACCAGAGGAATTCTCATAGTCATGGCACTTGGTAAATTAATTTCCTTTCAAGTGTTAGATGACATATAAACCCTCTAAAGAAAGATTATTGCCCATAACTTAATCCCAAATTGTGGCATTAATCCATGCCAAAAACGATCACTAATGCTAGTTGAAACTATTAACTTCAAAGAACTCCTAATTTGAAGTACCATACACCAACTTAGAACTGAGGAGCATTCTCTATTTCACGCTTATTATACATAATTAGGGTTGGTCTATTCTCTATTTACCGCATTCACAATAAAAAGTCAGGATAATCTCAATATCATCTAAGCCCATTAACAAACCACATTGCCTACTTTTTAGTTATTTTTTTCTAACGGCAAACTTACCTGTATCGCTATTTTACTTCCACAGTAACTAAACACACATCAAAGACATTACAGTTACCAAGTAATCATCCCGATAATTCGCCTAAAACATAAACACGAATAAAAAAGCTACCTGCACACCACAAAAAGCTTTGATGATAGTGGACTTCCCATGAGCCACATGACCAATAGTACCCATCACGAAAACACAATAACACATTTAACCAACAAAAGCAATCGCAATCATCTCAAACACTGAACAAAACCACAAACGATATACCAATGTTCATCGTGGCCTGACTCGATAAAACTCAGGCATAAACGGATGAAGCTTGGCCACATCTAACTTACTCAAATCCTGTTCCATCAATTATTTTTCTGCCATATTTTCACACTTTCTAACTGAACCTCAATCTAATTAAACTATAAAACCCCTAACGATTAACACACAACAACTTGCAACAAAAAATCAAAACAACTAAAAGTTAACCTAATCTGCAATTAGATTGAAATAGTAAATTTATTATTTTAATATATAAAAAGTGACCTTATTATATTAGATTGTGTGAGTTTAGGTTTTGATATGGTCTTGATTTGGTGAGGTGAAGAAAAAATGGTTATGCATAGAGATATAGGAGAGTAGCGATTGATTTGGAGAAACTAAAGAGAGCAAAACACACTTTAGTGTGTGTGAAATAACTGAGAAATAAAATGAAAAAATAAAAATAATGCTTTATATACTTGACAACAAAATAGGTTTAATAAAATTAAATCTAGATGTATATCCCACCATTTATCCAACCCAATGGATGGTGAGATTTGTACCCTCGTAAATGTGGTAGAAACTAGTATTCAAATGAACTGTTTCCTCATATAAGTATTAACAATAAAGATACCTTAGTCAAAGTAAACTAGAAAAGTTGAAATATGCTTCAACTTATTGCCAAGTCAAGGTC
This sequence comes from Tanacetum coccineum, assembly GCA_026074375.1. NCBI lineage: Eukaryota > Viridiplantae > Streptophyta > Magnoliopsida > Asterales > Asteraceae > Tanacetum > Tanacetum coccineum. The sequence goes on along the minus strand of BQNB010000536.1, from coordinate 153,111 downwards.
AATTGTGTTGGGTTATGGTAGTCGGCTAGCACGTATACATTACGAATATGTGAGCCTATTGGGGGCACACACGATTAATGACAATCGTAAAAATATGTATCTACACTTCACAACACGTTAAATTTTTAAAATACAAACCACAGACAAAACCTGAATTAAGACATAATAAACTATGTTAACGTCATAAAAGCTGGAATTTGAATAAGAAATTCCAAAGGGTTTCCAGTTCGGTTTTAGATAAGTTAAAAAGGAAAAGAGGGTGTTGTGACTAAAAGAGGACTTGTTTCCTAGTTAATCTAGAGTAGGATCAAGGGCTATAACTACCCATGATATCAAACTCATTTATACCACGTTTTTTCTAACCCTAAAAAACCCTCACGTGTTCGGTTTCTTTTTTGTTCTCTTTTCCAGCCCATTTCACAAAACCCTCTCAAAGGGTTATTGGTTTCGGTTTCACTTCATACACCAAAATCAATTATACCTTTAAGTTTAATAGATTTCACTTATCCTCCCTCAGCTTGACGATACATAGATCGAATACACTAGTGCTCTCCTCGTGTTATAGTGGTTTCGATAGGTTAAAACCCCTAAAAGGGTTGTTCGGGTTTTTGGGCTTAATTCGGGCCCCCTCAAGTGATTTCAGTTGATGATTAGCGGTTTTTTCCTAAAGCCCTAATTCGGATGGTTTAGTTTTTTCGGTAAAGATCAAAGTTGTTTGGGTAATATTCGTCGAATTATACAAGTATTTGATTTGTGAAGTTAATTCTAGACAAACTTAACATATTCGGTTGACGTGATTATGTGAAACCATAGAGGCGATTTACTTTAGTCACTTTATTTGTTTCAAGATCAATTGGCTAAGAGTATGCGTCTATTACTTTCTTATTACGTGTTAACTAAATTATGCTCTTACAATAACCATCTCTGCCGTACTCAGTTAGCTACTTGGTTAGCTATAATGTTAAATCCCAACAGTGGCATCACGAGTCAACTCGTTTTAGTTTTATAGGTTACACTTTTATGTTTTAATTATACGCCTAGTTTACATGCCTATTATTGAAACATGTGCTATGATCTGCTGCGTTTTATATTTTATTTATGTTTTACTAGTAAAATATGACAATAATATGCGAATCCTTGCCATAAGATGAATAAAATATGTAGGTCTTGATCTTGAATTATATTAAAAGTTAATATAGGTTAAAAAGGAAAATTGAAATTGTTAATTTAGCTTGTATGCTTCCTTTTTGATTAATTGACTATTCCGGCTATAAGACCCACTCAATCACAATATATGGTGAATGAGGCGATCTAGGTACTTTAGCAGAAAACCTAGTGAGGGTCTTTTGGTTCTCCATTTAGGGAAGACTCGCGGAGAGAAACTCCTGATTTTTACTTGTTTTACCTTGTTAATTTAATATCATCATTAGCTTTAGGGTCCTTTATGTGGGCACATTTTTTTACCTTGAATAACTAGTATTCCTGCTGGCCTAGATAAATGGTATGCAATACGGACTAAAACCTAAAGAAAGATGATGTTAAAACAAGTCTATTAATTCATGTTCAAATACATGCTCATTGTGACCTATTATTTGTTTCGTGCAAAATTGAATTTTTGAGAAAATTAATAATACTAAAACTATGTACCTTGATTACCAAGATTAAAACTGGACGCTAAGTACTCATTGGTGGTACGGCTTTCATCCACTAGAACAAATTATAGAAAGTTTAAACGAGATTTTTCCTAATAACTCAGTTTTTTAATACGTTTTCGCGCAGACCTGATTCTCCGCCTTCTTTGTGGCTTTCGACTTGGATTTACCGGAACCATATGGCATGTCACTACAGTGTCATTACTAAAGGTTTTTAAAATCAGCGATACAAAGTTGTTTTGCATGCCTCTTTGTACACGCATTTGACACATTTATGTGCATACCCCTAGGAAAATTTTAAATCTATGCAAACCAAAAACCTAGAACACGTGCAACTTGGGTTTGAGTCTCTTTGTTAGACCCAGGAACCCCTACCACGCCATGGGAATTTTGCCTACTGGACAGACACCTTCGACAAAATCGCGAGATTTTTACACGTTCTCGTTTGGTCGACTTAATTCGAGTCTCTTTGTCAGACCCTGGACCCACGCAATAAGATGATACTAACATGCCTCTAACATTATTGACATGCTGACAAATGTATTTGACAAGTATCATAAACTTAAGATAATCTAAGAGTTGCATTCCATGCAATTAACGCTCGTCGCTTACCTCTTGCCCTACTTGTTTACACGTTGGTCAGACCTTCTGTAATAAGTGGGAGGTCAAGTTGGATCTTAGTCTTATTAGTAATTAATTGGGTAGTTAATTCTTTTAAGAATTTAATTATCAAAAATACTAAATAGAACTTTCTATGTTCTGGTTAATTGTGTTATTGCAACATAATTCGTAAACGAAAGTTTGTTTTCTCAAAGAAGACAAACATAGTCTCTTTTCCTGGTAAGAAGAGTGAGACTTACTCCTATCTCTTCTCATTGGTTGACAAGAATAAGATAGGGTTATAATTGAATTTTCTCAATTATATTTAAACTCACTTTCAATCTTTCATTACCCTTTTCCGGTTCTGAAATCTTTGAAAGATATATTACTTTGTGTAACTAGAGTACATTTTGTCTATAGCTACCAAAATAATGACGTCTTGCACTTGTCACGATGTATGAGTTTAAGCCGCAACGAGTAAAGAAAATTACTAGCAGGTCTTCTAGGTATTTTCTTGGACTCATTTCATTCCTTATAGTGCTAAACACCCTTGTGGTTAGACAGACAGATTAAGGAGGAAATGCATGCTAAATATTCAAGTTAATGAATAAATGATGGCTAGTCCCTCATCTACATAAGTAGAACTTCATATACTCTGTGCAATACCTAAGTACATTGCTACTTGTAGGCATTCTAAGTGAGTAGGAAAGTAAATAAATCGCTATTTGCTTTCTACTGGTGATGTAACACTTACAATGTTGACAAATCCAGTGGGAGCTCTGTGTTTTACTACTGAAATGACGTTCATGTGAGGTTGTCAATTTTAGTGGGAGCTACAAGATTTATTTCCTTGTTAGTTACCCTTATTATTTCTATCTTTCTTTAAAATAATTCATTACTTTCCGAATATGAACGACCGTAGTTTGAGGAAAATTGAATTTTATTTTATAGGATAACTACTTGTTGCTTTCCTGAAACGTTATCTATAGAATAATAATCCACGATTCCTTATTCAACATTATGGTTTGAAATCTACTTGTAATATCTATGACACTATCATATTGTTTAAACAATCGAATGCTTGTCGTATGGTTTGTCTACTTTAGGTAATTTTGTCTCGTACACAAGTGGGAGAAATCCTAAGTGTGTGCAAGGAACAACATATAACAATATGATTAATTGGTTTCTCTTGACCGCAAGGTAAGAAAGCTAATAAATATACTAGGACTTAAACACACAAGATGTTTGTTGCCCTATTATATTTAAAAGTCAAGATATAATATAAAGATACTTCAACTTATTGACTATATGATTAGTCAAAATAATTATGGTTAATTATATAATCATGATTATGAAGTATGAATTTAACTTGAAATTACCATTGAACTCAAGAGTTTGCGTTCATAATTACTTTAGTTAATATAATTATGTTTGCTTGTTAACACATAATTATAAAGTCCTTGAATCAATCAATGACTCATAACATAAAGTAAGTAGTAAAATGGTTGTGTCTTCTTAACATATCATCATAAACAATAAGGTCCTTGAATTATTTAAAGACTTATAATGTATACTTGACATGTTCTGTTTTCTTGTAAACACATGAATATAAAGTTCTTGAACTATTCAATAAAATATACATTATAGCATGCATTTGGTTTTATAATAATATGTATTCAATTTGGCTCAACCTAATTGACAAGAATTTGATCCAAAGAGAATAAGTATCTAAGAATTATATGTAGCTCACAATTCAATACTCATAGAATACCACATATTATGGAATGTCTAATGTGTTTAAGACAAACATATAATATTGTTTGATTTTTATAACTTAATCTCTACCTCTAAAATCGATTCAAGGTTTAGAAATTTGCGAGTGTGTCATGATACCTCATATATACCAACCTAGGAAAATTTAAGACATTATATATTTATGGATTGGGATAAATCCCATTATGTCTTGATTAAAGTTCTCAAATTTGTTAATATCATATAAAGCATATTATTAACAAGCTAGAGATGAGAACTATTAAATGTGTTTTGTGTTTCCCAATTAAGAACAATTTATTGTTGCTTAAATACTAAGTATTTAGAGAATTCTCTCTACTTACAAAAGTAAGTGAGAGTATCTATAAATCTTGAAGACATTCAAGAACAAAATACACAACCTTCTGAATTCACTTGCTGATGTCATACTAAACATGTAAATGTCGAACCAAAGTATAATGTAACTCTCATTCATAAATCCGCAAGGATGCCTCATCAATTTAGTAGATATATATATCAATGGCTGAGGAATTTAATGTTATCAACATCTTGAATCTGATAAATGTCTTAGAACTATGAATGAAAAGATGTAGTCCTTAAAAGACAATCAATGTTTTGAGCTTGATTGATCTTTCACTAAACAGTAAAACTGTGAGGTTAGAATGAGTTTCTTTTGAAGAAAGGCTCATAATGACAAGATTGTATACATATTAATACCTGACTTATGATAAGAGTTTTTAATCATGCTCAAGCAATTGACATATTGTTTAAATTTCATTTCTACACGCATTAATTATATACATATAATTAATTGCCATATATGTTTTCATGAATATGAAATATGACAATTAGGTTTCATAACTCTTTTCTTAATGATTACCTTTGCGAGGACGATGTGTAATAAAAAAAGGGTTATGAGTTCAAATAATCTTTATAAAGTATACAAGATAAATGAATCCAAGTGTGGATTAGATCATGCATCTGGGAGCTGATATTCTAAGTTTAATTACAATTCAATTTTGATTAAAATAAGGTAACTCCTGAGTATACCTTACATCAAGTGGAGCACTAAGTTTATTTCCTTTAAAATTTATATGCTGTGTAACATATTGAAAGTATCATTCCATCTAAGCTAGATGTTAATCCTTAAGATTGGAATAAACTTCACTTGAGAATTTAGAAAATAAAATAAACGAACTTGGAATAAATGTTTAAGGAAATAAACATACGTGGAAATTAAGTCCAATACAGTGCAATATATCATTAAGTCTTAAATGATATATTTCACTTGAGATAATTTTATACATGAAGGGAAACTTATGATTTAACTAAGGATTCCATCATATATATATAATATATATATAAATATTATATATATATATATATATATATTTATATATATATAAATATAATTATTATGAGACTGGTTGTTACTTTGCACAAGAGCAAGATGAGCTTAACAACAACAGTATCTAATTGAAAGTGTTTAGATAATGTTAAGAGCAAACGTTAAGCGAATTATATAAGGCCATATGGATGTTGTGTTACACTGATTGCCTAAGTATAAATCAATCCCTAATTAAAATAGGATTCCAACATTTAATGATAAATCTTTCTAACTAGATATTGCATAGTTAAGAGCAATGTTTCAAACACATTAAAGAATAAGATACATTACATTTAAGAAACTGTAAAGAAGACTGTCTTGAGTATGTATGTAGCTGAATTTCAAATACCCCCAAAAGGTACTGTGACAATTCTATACTATGAACTTGCATATATGCAAATAATACAATATGACACCTCATCAAATCATTCAAAACCTACACATTTTTGAGAATATAAAACAGTATTCAAAAGTTTACTCAGATAACTATTTTATCTTCTTGCAAGAAAAAGTTGAGGAATTGTTGGAACATTAATATTTAAAACTTACTAATTAGATTCTTATTCATATCTGTTTTTAGTATCTTGAAATGGAAACCAAAAGCAGTTTGTATTTAAATAATGAATTGAACATACGTTGTATTGAATCGTTTTCATTTATACTATTGTTTCAATATTAGCAGTTTTTTAATCCTTGAATAAATAAATTATTCCTAAATATGTTAAATTGTCGGTTAACAGATATTGAATATTGTTTACATTAATGAAAATATGAGTAATAGGTAAAAACATTTGAATCTGTGGATTGTCACCACCAAACTCACAGTTATTCTCAAATGGAACATATTAGATACCCAACCTCCAAAAATTTACTTTTGGAATCCTCATCAAGAAAAGATAACGAAAAAGGTATGAAATTAATGTCATCCTTAGACTTGAGATGCTAGCTAGTTCTGTATGTGTGGATATCACTTTTTAATTATAAGTCAAACGCTATCCTGAAAAAGGTAGTTATAAAGGCTATTCTTGGAAGTGATATAAAGCAGCATTCACAACACTTATAGTCAATAAAAACTTGTTCCTCTAATTGTCTAATTGCAGTATGATACCATTGGCGCATCTCCCGAATTAATCAGATAATTGTATGGCCGTACCCAAAGGGTAATTTAAGATGATTCTTAATTACATTTGGTAAACTGAATTAACTCTATAACGAGAAACAAAATAGTTAATACTATATTGAATGAGTTATATCACATATTCAATGGTTTAACGTATACCTTAACAAATGTATGGTGATAGCAAGTAAACCATAACTATTATGCTGAGAGTTTTTTTCTTGAAATAAACAACTCGAGTATCTCTATTTTTGGCAATGCCAAGTGATGCCTAAGACGTTTCCCCATGCTGGTAAAAATGAGATATGTGCTACCCAACTCCCAAGTGGGAGCTGTTGGAAAGTGGGAGTCGGATACGCATGTTATACGACTAAGAAGTACGTGAGCCTATTGGGGGCACACATGTTAAGACACGAAGAGTACGTTTATTAAACATTTAATATTTAAGGTTTAATATGCTTCACGAAATATTTTAAATAACTATTAGTTACCGTTATGATTTTATAACTAACTTAACGAGTATTTAAATATGAAACCAAAGTGCAAAAATAAACAAAAAACCGCAAACCAAATGGGGTCCCTATTGGTTGACCGTGGACACACCCCGCCAAAGGCGGAACACGATGCGCGATGATAAAAGGATCATCAACAACAGCATTAGCGTTTATATAGAGCACTAAACAGCATAAAATACAAGGTATATACACGTCATTTCATGAAAATACCCAAACAGAAACATCAACAAAATCCAAAAGCGACTGATATTTGGAATGAAGTCAGATAAATACAACGTCATTGACAATCAAACACACAAGACACCCAAATAGAGCAAACAAAAACATTCGTCATCCAAAACAAATAAAAAAATCTAGATAACTAAACTTCGCCTGCCTACAGTCCATCTAGCCACTTTTCCTAACTTTAACCTCATCCTGCTGAATACCTGAAAATGATGCTTATACGTCAACCAACGGTTGGTGAGAAACATAGGTTTTTAGACACACATATCAAAACAATTTCCAAAACATTTTTATTCCAAATTAATGTGATTTATAAAACAAATTTTTAAAAACATTAAAATGCATGACAATATAATTCTAACAAACATAATACTAACATTGTAATTCAATCCAATCAATCACTCAGACACCAAGCAGACGACCTCAATCGCTCTCGGATCATACTAGAGTCCCTGTGGTTTCCCCCTAGCCCAGGCCATGGATACCCACAAGTAACCCTCCTGACTAGGCCACATTACCTTCCACTAAACAGGCCATGGATACCTGCAAGTAACCCTCCAACTTAGTCCACCCATCGATAACTCATCACATAACATTGTAACATAACGCATATCAGTCACATAAAAGTCCATGCATTACACTAACACATAATCACAGAAATATAAAACTCATTCAACACATGCCTCATACCACCCAAAGTTTAAAACACGAATAAAAATTGGGACTTGTAACTCGCCTTATGCACAGCTACTTTGCCAAATCATGCACAAATATAAACACACAAAAGCACAAGTTACACTAGGTTCGTCAATGCCCCAACCTAATGTAACACCATATGTGGACTTCTAAACTTATATAAGTTTATAATCTTCAAAACATCACCCATATCATTTTCATACCTGATATAACCTTAAACATTAATCTTCCAATTTTACCGTTTCTGACGAATTAAAGGTCCCTTATGACCCAAAATAAAATAACTAAACACTTAATTTGATGGTTCGCACTACAACATAGCTCCCAAATGAGTTGTGAGCTACTTGATTTTTTAGAAAAAATAATACTAGAGTGGAACTAGTTATAAAAAATCATCATTACAAATGTACTACAAAATCGATCTGAACGCACACCAAAAGTTTGATTTCTTTAAAAATACTTAGACAATAATTAACTTATCCCTTTAGCTGGATTAAATAGACAAATAAATATTGGTCTCTGATTTTGTGGATAAACCAAATTCCACTTTTAAAGTAGGGGTATTACTCCCCCAAAATTCAGACCCGAATCGACCCGAATTGGCAGTTATGATAACTTATCTTACGAAAATCATTAACCAACTTCAGACCTAAGAAATCGTTCGAGGCAGACTTATTGACAACTAGACTCTCTGAACATATTCCAGCTATCAGAAACAAGATAAAACACGATTCCATCATTGAGCTAAAAAGAACAAACAATACGACCTAACAAATCAGCCGAAACCTACACATATTCTAACGCTTTTAAGCCCTAAGCACCAATTTACACCAATAGGTTCCTAATTAAACCCTAACACTCTATCTAATAATAACACCTAATTTTCAAAAATTTAAAACCCTAAAGTTCCACCATAAAAATTGTTACATTATTTAAAGAAAAACTAAAACAACTAGTGTTTACGAACATACCTAAATCCATGATTCTTGAAACACTAAATCACCAACATAAACTTGATAAAAAAAAATCTTTTTTTTCTTTCTTTTGGTTTGACCGGCCACAAAAAAAAGGGAAGGAGAGGTTTAGAATTATAGTGAGTTACAAAAGAGTTTTGGATAATTACCAAATAGAATCGCCAACTTAGACTAAAATTGTGGTTTTCTTTTCCTTTTTTTCCCTCTCCAACCTCGACACCTTTTCCTTCCTTTTATTATATTCTTTAATTATATTATTTACATAAATTAACCCTCTAATTTAGAATATTTTATATAAGCCTTTATTTATTTTAGAAACCCATTTAAATTAAAACTTTTAAATGACTATAAAATAAATTTCATTTCGTAATTTTTAATTTACAACTATAATAAAACTAAGTTCTAAACTAACTAAGATTAGAATCCTAAATCTTACTCCTACAAATCATTAATACTTAAATACTAAAGCATGCATTATACTTACACAACAATAATACAACACACATAAATATACCACCATTTTCATTGTCACTAAATGTTAACAAAATAAATACTCAAAACAACCATAAAACTCAATCACAATGATACGATCCGTCGCTCCATGGATTGAGTAGCCAAACTACATAAGATCGCATAAACACATAATTATCATAGTACATAATGATGTTCAAGTCAATACTAATGGTTTGACTAACCTGCTCAAGGCACGGTTGTCACAGTATCCCCTCCTTGAGGAAATCTCATCCCTAGATTTAACTAGCAGGCTCAACAACTCGGTCCACGAACAACTATGGATACCTAATCCTCATCTGGTCTTCGTGTTCTCAAGTAACCTCAGGACCACATTTCGAATTCCATCTAACTTTCACAAGCGCTATTTCCTACATTTTAACTTCTCCAATTCTCGATCATAATCTCCACAGTTTCCTCGACATAATGAATAGTCCTTGTCAGACTTTGCTCTCATCCAATGGCACATGCAAATTAAGCGTCCGCCAACACATTCATCATATTGACACATGAAAGTTGTCAAGCCTCTATTCAACTCCTCAGGTAACCTCAGCCTAAAAGCGACAATGCTAATCCTTTCAAGGATCCAAACGGTCTTACATATCTCGAGCTAACTTACCCTCTTCTAAAACGAACTACGCCTTCTAAATGCTACACCCTTAATAATACCCGAACACCAACCTACAACTCTAACAGTTACGTCTCTTTCCCATAGATCTTTTGACGATCTCTCACCCTTGAGCTTTCCTTTATCAATACCACCTTATCTGTTGTCTCTAGCACTAACTCAGATCCAATCAAACTGCCCTCTCCAATCTCTGCCCATAACACAGGCGACCTACACTTCCTACCAAACAAGGCCTCAAACGGAGCACACCGAATGCTTAAAATGATTAACTATCACCAGAAATCGATAACACATGCCCTCATTATATCTTCCAAAGTCTGACTCATACATTCACTTTATCCATCCGCTTGAGGATGTTAAGCAGTACTCAAATCCAATCGTGTCTCTAACACTTTCTGCAGCGTCTGCCAAAACCACGAGGTAAATCATCCATCTCAATCTGAGTTAATTGTCACTAGAATTTCATTCCTTGCTATGATCTCATCAATATAAATCCTTGCCAACTTCACATCTTTGAAATCTTTCTTGTAAAGCTAAAAATGATACTAACTTGGTCACGACCATCACCCAAATCACATCATACTCACTACTTTGACCTTGGAGATTTAGTGATAAAATCCATGGTGATTTTATCTTATTTTCACTCAAGTATCTCAGGTCGTTGCAGCAAGCCAAAAGCCTTTGACATTGCAGCCTTCACCTCTTAAATAAATCCGATAATTGCTAACATAGGTAGCTATATCCTTTTCTACACGTGGCTACCAATACATGTCTACAAGGTTATAGTACATCTTATCCACTCCCGGATGTACCAAGTACCTTGATGCATGGGCCTCATCCATTACACTTCCTACCAATAAAACCCAAATTTGATCCACAAAGTACAAACTCTCGTCTCCTTTTCTTTCCATCTATTGATCTAAACCACGTAGCCTTTCTGCGAGTACGTTCTCTTGCTTGAACTCCTCACTTTGGGCTGCCAGTATCATTCCTCTTACTCGTCTTGATTTCACTCTCTCCTTTCTACTCAATGCATCACCCACTACATTCGCTTTATCGGAGTATCACACAAATCATTCTTCAAAGTCTGAAAAGCCTCTTCTTGTTCTACGCTCCACTCATACTTCTGATTCCTCTCAGTTAGGGAAGTAAGGGGGTTCAACAATCTTAAAAAAATCGCGATGAACGTCGGTAGTAACCTGCCAATCCTAAGAATAATCATCCAATTCCTCACTGCCTCACTCTTACTCGGTCCCACGGTGAATGCTTTTATGGTTTAACCACGTCACCAAGAAAATGCACTTCTTCTAACCAAAACTCATACTTAAAAAACTGAGCATACAACTTCTCCTTCCTCAGCGACTCCAACACTAACTTTAAATGAACTTCATGTTCCTCCTTTGACTTTGAGTAGGTCAGAATGTCATCAATGAATACGATGACAAACCTACCTAAGTATGGTTTGCAAACCCGGTTCATTAAGTCCATGAAAACCGCTGGTGCATTGGTTAACCCAAAAGGCATAACCGTAGACTCAAAATGTCTGTATCTCGTTCAAAATGCGGTCTTTAAAATGGCATCAACATGCACACGTAGCTGATAATAACCTGAACGAAAATCTATCTTTAAGAAAGGACACGCTCCTCGTAACTGATCAAACAAGTCATCAATCCTAAGGAGTGGATAACGGTTTTTAACAGTTAATTTGTTCAATTTCCTACGATCAATACACATGCGAAAAGAACCATCCTTCTTTTTCATGAATAACACAGGTGCTCTTCACGAAAAATGACTAGGTCGTATGAAACCCTTGTCTTGCAACTCTCGAAGTTGTTCAGACAGTTCTTGCATTTCCGAGGGTGCTAGATGATATGGAGACTTCGCGACCGGCGTCGCTCCATGAACTAAGTCTACGCGGAACTCAACTTGTCGTTGCGGTGGTCATCGATGAATATTCCGGAAACACATTAATAAATCTCGTACGACGGAAATATCACTCAATTTCGGTTCATCTACCATTTGTGTTCATTAAGGTTTTCATGACTCCTTGAGTACGTTCACCATGAACCCGAAGTATCTCATCACCTTCCAACGATATCCTAACCACCTTCTCATGACATACTATCACAAACTTACTCATTGGACAACTCCGTCCATTTCCCACAATCACATCAAAGATTCCCGACTCAACGGTATCAACGAACTCCAAAGGGATATGGAACGAACGAAAGATAAACAAACCGAATATCGAATCAAAGGCTAGAATACATATAAGGGATTCCACATATGCAAATAGCCGTGGATCAAATGACATAAGAATCCTTCGAAAGAAAGGATACGTATATGAATCGAGTGAACACACGAACGAAAAAAAATCAACAGGCGTACCACGACAAATGAACACATAAAACAAAATATCAATACGAAAGACGAAAATTTTTATACCAATTATCGACTTTACTCGAAGACCAAATTAAATAATGTTTTTTTTATAAAAACTCCAAATTAAAAAAAAGAAATCACTTTAAGTATAAAACAACAATTTTTAAATAAGTAAATATAAATTGTCTAAAGTAATATTTATAAAATTCATATCAGGTTGTCATAAAAACTAGAATATGGTTATCAATGATGTATCGTACCATACCCACATAGAATCACTTTAAAAATGCTTTTTTTATAATAAAATAAAATTTATTTAACCACTCAACAATTTTCATATCCTATTTGCATAGGCCATTTAAACATATTCTATTTACAAAGATCATTTTAAACACAGTTTTCTCCAAACAACAACACAATACTTCCAAAGGGTTTTTTATAATTAGACATCAATTATAAAATATGTTACTCAAACAAAGGACAAAAACCAGAACAACCACAACTACGGATCGTAAAACATCGAACAACCCTAAAGACATTTCCAATTATTAGAAAACAAAATAAAATACCATGGAACCATATACTTCAAATAAACATCAAACGAACTCGTACAAGAAAACTCATGCAAGACGACGTACCCAAAATGAAAAACGAAAGGACTTATCCAAAATAAGGATCGACCAGAGCAAAACCTAATAGCATCGATACTAACCACAAATCGCCAACGGGTTACAATAAACCAAGGATATACAAAGTAGGGACAATGAATCCCACACTAATCTGTTAGGAAACAATTAGTGCTTAAGAGAAACCTTTGATTACTCATAACAGTAATCAATGCAAACGAAAGGAACAAAACGAACCCGCCTATATCCGAAAGAGCATATCCGAACAAACAATATACATCAAGACGTCGAATAGGAAAAATCGGGTATCCTTACTAACAAAGTACAATGAAGGGATGCTAAGTTTAGACTTAGGAAATCCGAACAAACAACCGAGAAACGAGCAACCATAATAATAGTAATACTAGTGTTCCGACAAATGCTAGATCCTAAGGGAAAACTTACTATCTATACAACTCAATTTAACATATCCTCCAATTAGGGTAAGAGAATAATTCTCTACCCATACCACCATCCTTATCATGAATACACATAAAAAACATATTACACTACCACCTTACAACCAAACATAAATAAATGCAATCACGGTCACAAGTCTACGTGTGTGATGCCTTTATAATTGTGTTGGCCACCATAATTATAAGTGCCTCCTTTTACACGTGTACTTACTTCCAAGACTACCTATTTCGATCATAATTCACATATAAGCACATACACCACATCGCACATCTTAAACCACTCCAACTTAACACATAAAGGATGCTCCATCAAATAACTACTTGCTTATATCAAAATAAAATCGAAACGACATAAAGGAACGAAAGTCTCGCAACAATTCCCAAAATACGAAATATCCGAAAGAAATAATCAATAACAACATGACGAGGTAAAGGACGGGATAAACTTATGCTGGGCCTCGCTTAGGTTTGACTTTGCCTCCACAAGAATCACCCAACACCGCGGGTCTAGCCCTATTACGCGCATTCGACAAACGATCAACTATCCTATCTCGTTCGGTTCCACAAGAGGCTCCTTATAACGCTTAAGTCCAGTTGGGAAAACGGTTCCCCAACGAGACACCATACGGGTGGGGGAAAACATAGCTAAAATACTAAGAAAGTAATACATATCATATCAGATAATGGTAGGCAAAATAACTAAAATGGCAACTTAGAAAAATACGAGATATATAAGCTATGCAAAAATAGAGGGGAAGCATAGCAGTTATAGCATTAAACACTTAAGCCCTAAATGCATCTACATGAAGGACCCCTAGGTTCTGGTATAGGCTCAACCACCTACTACATCCTATACCTTTGGCTCTGATACAAAACTGTCACAAAATGACCCCGTCAAGGAGGCTGAAACACGAGGCGTAACATCATGGATATCATCACAACACAATGGTGTCAAACCATAGAGAGAAAAAAATGAAGTAAAAGTTAAAAAAGGGACAACAAATGTATCTTGACAATTACCCAAACAAAAATAAAAGAGGTTCTTGAACTTACATAGCAAAGTCAAGACCACAAAGAAACATACTCTAAAAGTCTAAACAATCAAATAACAACCAAGTATCAAACAATTCAAATGACATAAATAAAATCTCTAGGAGAATGACTCCGCATGCAAGCCTACGGTCTCACTAGCCACTCTTCCTAACTTCAACATCCTCAAGATGGTTACCTAAAAATGATGCTTAAAACGTCAACACAAAGGTTGGTGAGAGTCATAGGTTTAAGACACGAAAATCAAAGCTTATAAAACAATTTCCTGTGATGTAATGCAAACATGGCAGGACAATTACTATACTATCATACAAGCTAACATGTAAATGTAACCATAACGAGCATGGGAACGGAACGTGTCCCTCGATCCAACAAGTATCAACACCATATTGGGTAACGTTACCCCCGATCCATTAAAACCATCACTTCATATGGTACGTGAACGTTAACCCCCGATCCAAAACATTAACAAATGGGTAGAGAAAACTTACCCTCGGATCCAAATACACATAAGCATTTAGCACGTAACATACATTAGCCAAGTAAAGTCCATACACTTTCAAAAAAAGACACATAATCACAGTAATTAAAATATTTCAAATCCATTTGCATCATTTCCATCCCAATTTAAAAGCAATATAAAAAGAGAGACTATGAAACTCACCTGATGCTTAAGCAACTTCCCAAATCCTTGCACAAAACTAAACAACAAAACAATACGTGTTACATGCGACTAAGCTAAAAGCTTATGCCCATGTAACAATCATATGATGGATGTCTAAGGGTTTGATTAACCATCATGGGTCGCCCCGACACCATGCCCAACCTTAACCTTCTCATTAACACGTTACATTAGTTAACTACAATTTATTCAAAAATGCATAATTTTAGTGTGTCTTGACTAACTTAAAAACCTTACTTGATGACCTTTATAAATTATACCAAAAATCATCTATGTTCCTTTATATGTTATCTAACTACCATTTGATTTCCAAAAGTCATTTACATGCACAAGTACTCTTAAGAAAATCAATCTTCAAAACAGTCCCAATTCGGACCTGCACGCGCACTAAAAAGTTTAGACTTATTAACCATACTTAGACTACTATTTAGAGGCTAATTTTCATGTGGGTGTTAATAGACATATAGAACTTGACTTCTGTGTTTTGTCTAACCTTAATTCGAATTTTATGTTAGGATTTCACCTTACCAAACATGACCTAAATCTGACCCGTATTTACGGATTTGACAACTTTTAGTGTAACAAACATTTGACTTACTTCTAGACCTCAAAAAATGTTTGAGTCTGGAATTTTTGGAAATTACATTCAATGAGCTACTATTTAGAGTCCAGAAACACTCAAAAACCTATTACCATCATGGAGATATTCACTCGTGAACACAACCCTAAATTCTGCTCACCCTAAATCAAGATCTGACGCAAACCCTAACATGAAACATGTATGATCATAACCCTAGACTAACTCTAATCCTTATTTTATCATTACTGTTTCTTTATTTTTTGTATTTTATATAAACTCTAGATCCATCACATTAAATATTACATGAATATATAAATTAGATAGGATTAACATGCTTACCTTGAATGCTAGCACCTAATAACCAAATCTTGAGGGTTCTTGGATCAGAATCTTGGTTCCTCCTTGTTCTTAGGGATGGGTCGACACAAATCAGGGTTATGGGGGCTGAGTTATGTCGTTCATAGGGTTTAAGGATCCCTTATACAACTAGCTAAAATCCTAATCATAGCCCAACTCCTAAGATAAGGCCTAAAATCTCTTTTTTTGCCTTTTCTTGGGCCGATTTCTACATATACATACATTTATTTATTTATTTTTTTAATTTATTTATTACATCATTACTTACATTACCTTAAGTTTTATAAAAAAACTAAGCTAGCTTGAGTAAACCTTTTTACATAAACGCTACTTTCTACACTTTCTAAAAATAACTTCAAATTCACAAATTCAACTTTCCTATTTATGGAAAGCTTACTGCAGAACATTCCATATTTTCAACCTCACAGCTCCTTTTTAAATAACTTACCCTTCTTATAACACTTAACTCTATATAAACCAAGAATTTGGACATAGCAATGCATGCAAACACCATTTTCATTATCCATTATACCACAGATACGTAACAAATGGAATACTTAACACCAAACTCATATGCACACATAATAAGATAATCATTTACCTCTAAAATGTCATCATGCACGTATGAAACCACTTCAACATGCATATAGAACACATAACACGCAAGAAACATACAAAAAGGACACTTAGCCATTTCTAAAGGTATAAACTAACCTGCTCAACTCACGGTTGTCACAAGTTGAGCCTTAAATTCTAAATCTAGCCCGCGAAAGAAAAAAAGAGCAGTTTTAAAAACTCAAAATGTTAATAGCGGGAAACCGAATTTATTTCCCTCTCATAGTCTCATGTATCAAGATAAAAAAATTACAGTTTTCTCTCTACTTGAGAAATAGAATGCCGCAAATTTAAAGGTAAAATGCCTGTTTAAAAAGTTTGCTTTGGTTATTTTAACTATGTAATTAAATAAGCGATTAGCCTAATGTTACATGTATTATGTTTCCCTATGTTTTTGAGATATTTTTTTGTTTTTATTTTTTAGGAAATTTGATCTAATATTTCTTTATTATTCTATGGAGTGTTTATTTTTATAGCAACTAATGTGGTCATCACTTATTGATTTATTTTTTTGTTGATTTGTAGTGAACATGGTGATTTTGATGAGTGCCAATAAGCTGCTCAATGAAATGTGTGAGAGAAATATAGGTTACATGGTACGACTCATGTCTTAAGTTATATACACGTAAGTAATTGTTAAAAAAGTATCGAGTATTTACTTTTTCATGATTCTAGCTAGAATGTGGCTATTGTGAGCATCGGGTCAAACCCGGACCGGTCTGACCTAACCCGATCCGACCCAGACCGAGAACAATATATCATAAGGACCAAGATTGGACTTATGGCCACTCGAGTAGGCTTGGTCTTTCCTTAGGTCTATCAGTTTGGTCCTCGGTTTTAGACATGATGGACCAAAAACATGACAAGGCCCAATTATGTGACTCGTGATTCCAAAATTATGTCATAGACTCGTGCACAGTTGATAAAAATGCCACAACCATATCACATCTAAATGAAAACGTCACAACTAAATGTGTAATTGATGTGTGATTTCTTACAATATAAAAAACAATTACTGGAAAGAATTTAAAGTTTCTAAATGCAATATTAAGCAAATGAAAGTGCACAATGTTTTAACTAGTTAGGTAATACAATCATAAGCACTAAGAAAGCATAGACAAGATCCAAGATCATATACTGGTAAATGGTAATCATAAGTTTTGTATACATATAGAAAGGCATATATTTTGGTTATATATTTCATGGTTAAACCCTTTTACATTTCACTAGAATGAAATTTTATTTGTTGTTTGAGTTAATAGATCATAAGAGCACCTCCTGAATGAACCAAACATATACAAATTGCTCATTAAAATAACGTTTGATGAAAATGTCACTACTAAATTAAAACGTCATGGTTGATTAACATAACAGTTGAGTAGTGGATTACTTGGATATTTACATGCAAAATAAGGAGTGAAAAAATAAAAAGAAAATCCCACCTGCTGTTGTATGGATTTAGGGTGTTTTGGTCGGTCTGGGTAATCTTGAGCTTTCTTGCTTTTGGACCAAACCGACTCGAGACCGAAAAGTACAAATACTTGGAATCGAGACCGGACTAATGGTACTTCAATCGAGTTCGGTTTGTGTCAGGCTAGTCCGGTTTCCCGGTCCGATCGGGTTTGAGGTCTGCCAGGCTTACCCCTAGTTTGAGGTAATGTGTCAGATAATGTGATGTTTAGGTATATTTAGTTTAAGGGTCTGAGTTTGAGGGAATGTGTTTGCGCCCATAAACTTGGAACGTCCATATGCACCTAAAAGTGTGGGTCTAGAAATCCATTCTTGTTCGACTATAAATATGCTATTTGATACATACCTGTTGTGATTTTTGACTACAAACCAAATGCATATGGGTATGGTTCTGTTCAGGATTAAATCGATTAACTCTCATATTGTTAGGTTTTTACAACTATTAACCATTAAAGATCACGAGTACGCAGCGGAAAAGATAGATCACGTATAGAATATGTAATTAACAAAGGGATTAAGAACGCGTACCTTTTAGCAATTAACGAATACACCGTCTTGAATATACGCGTGTGTATAATTTAAATACCACGCAAAAACCACCCAAGATCTGAGGTAAGATCTCTCTACTTCGACACACCTAAGAGACGATACATAGCAAACGAATTATGAATGCCTAGACAGAGTAGTGAAAAAAGCCACCAGAACCGCCTTCGACTCTTGAATCAATCAACACGAAAAACCCTTTAAGGGTTGTTTAGGTTCGATCACAAAAACCAAAACCCTAGGGGTGTTTGATTCGATCGCACGGCACAAGGGAGGGAGAAGAAGAGAATTTAGGGATTTAGGTTTTCAAGTTATTAGAAAACTAAACACCCTAATCCTCCTTATATAGCCAAGATATCTTGGCTTGCAAGTTATATAATTCCACCTCCTCATGAGATTAAGAAGTTATTGGCTAAGGGAAAAAAGAAATAATTCTCATACTTTCTTTTTTCTCAATAATTGCATATTAGTCCTTCCTTTAACTATTAACGACTAATATAACTCCCTTTAAATACTTGTTAACATTTAACGCTCGTTTAAGCTTTATCACTTAAATATATTACATTTAATATATTTATTATTAATTGTTTTTCGTATTAACGCGTGCGTCCCCATAAGCTCGAATAAACTTTCCTGACATATATTATTTTACATGGACATAATCCAACAACTCCCACTTGGACATATACCAAATAATATAATAACATTGGTAAGTGTCTAGCAACACGCCAATGCTCCCAAAAATATCCGAGTGTGGTTTCATAAAGTCACGGATAAATGATTTATGTATTTACAATCCCTTTGTTTCTGATACCGTGTTAAAAATGGATATGGATCAAAGTCATTCTATTATTTAACGATTCTGTTTCTCGTATATGTAATTAATCAAGATTACTAAAAGTCATTGAGACACTTCTACATGAACTTTTGGGTGCAGCCACACATACATCTGATTAATCCTACGAGGTGCCTAGTGGCATCATTCTTTAACTATTGAAGGAACAAATTCTTTACTGACTATAAGTGTCAAGTCATATGCTTCAAAATCACTTTCGAAAATAGTCCTTATTAGCTACCTTATTCATGACAACTTAAAACACATCAAGAAGGATTATCCACACATGCAAGACCTACTTGCATCTCAAGTCTAAGGATTTAGTAAATAGAATCACTTACAAGATTTACTTAATGACGACGATCCATAAAGTAATATTCTTGTTAGTTGGGGAAATCTAATATTTATCTTATGAATATTATGTGAGTTTGGTGAACACATCCTTAATATCCAAAATATCACTAATCACTTAGATTTGTCTTAATTTAACAATATTCTCATATTATTAACCGACAATGGATTAATTTAGAATAATAACTATTATTATTCATGGATTTAAACATGCAAATATAGGACATAATTTATATTAAAAAAACTTCATACCTCGTATCTTTAATTTTAATAAAATTGTCTTAATATCCCTTATCCAAATACTAAATAGATAAAATGCATGATAATTATAGTTGACGAATCATGCCTCAAGATACGACGATCGTACTTGTTGACAAAGGCAACGATTTTCTACATTAATTTCATCCTAGCTTTGATCATTCAGAATATTGGAGAATACTTATTTCAAGAATTCAATAAATGAAGTTTATTGGAAATATCATGATGATATGTTTGTTTCGATATATCCATCATCTTACACACGGTATACTTATAAGGCGTGTGACATCAACTATTGACAACAATAATCTTTCACAGCTTCTAAAAGTGTAAAGCATTCTTATTCTTTAATGTATAATGCAACTATGCTCTCAGTTGAGCACAACTAGTCCACATGGTCATCATCAAAAATGAAATCATACCATGACTAGTATTGAGTGGTACCATCTTAGAATAGATAAACATCCTTTACACAAACAACCCCATGCTTTTAAAATCCGTAAACAATGAATATTCTCTTAATAATGTTTGGCACCTCATGAACTCCAAGTTCATTGGTTTATTCTAATTACACAACAAATTGTTACAATATATATCCTTAGATTTTTCATTACAATGGACAATCCATAATCTAGGAATGATTTCTCAAATCCAAACATATTCGATTAAAATATTCAATTCAATGATTATCTAATAACTTCCGATTAAATATCAATGTTGTTAAATCATCTTGCATTCATGCATGATACAACTATTCCTCTACACAATATAATATACATAATGAATCTTTTAGTCTAACATAAGATTCCATTCATGTTCTATCTTATCAAAATAATTTTCTATTCACCTTTAGACTTGTCTAATGTTAATGTCAAATTGTGTTATGATTTATATACCGCATATGATCAGAGCAAATAAATATATATTTTCAAAGGTTGTATGATTAATTTCGATAAATCTTTCAGGTAAAGAAAACGAAACATAGTACGACCCACTACTTTAGAATACTCAATGAGTTTATCTAATAATAAAATTAAATTTAAATCAAGCAAGTGATTTATTTAATAATAAACTTAAGATTCTTCTCCTAGATGCTTGCGATAATCCATACTTGGATTCTTGCCGTTTGTACACTTCATAAAGATTATATGAATTCATAAACTCCTTTGATTACTAACCGTCCTCGCAATAGTAATCATTCAAGGAAGAGTTTTGAATTCCATTGCCATATTTCATCAATATGAACACTAGTATGACGATCAACCATCTTTATATAATTAATGCGCATAGAAAGAATATTTAATCAAAACAATTGCTTGCGTATGATTAAAAATCTTATCATAATGCATGCATTAAATATGTGTACAACATTGTCCTTATGAGTTTAAAACCAAGAACCAAACCACTTGGGTTTTTTTCTCTTTGAAGAAACTCATTTTAACTTCACAGTCTAACCGTTTAGTTAAAGATCAATCAAGTTCCAAAAATGATTATCTTTACGGACAGCATCTTAACATTCATAGTTTGAGTCATTTATCAAATTCAAAATTCAACAATGCATCTTAATGGTTTCACCAAGATACCAAATTCAAAATTCAATGCATTTTAATGATTAACAGGTTCACCATGATCCTGTGACTCATATTCCTCAATATTGATATAACATTTATATCATCAACGTAATATAAGGTATCCTTGCGATCTAGTGAATGAGAATTATATCATTATGAGGATTAGCATTTTAAAGCCTCGATATGATATTCACTAGTGGCTTAAAAGTTTATTGTATTTTGGTAAATTTTTATCTCTACAAGACTAAAAATGTCACCACTTGCTTTTGTATTAAAGACTCCTTTTTATAAATACTTAGCATGTAGGCTTAGCAATTACAAGAACCACATGACAGTTACTGAGTTTAGTATATGTTAATATCATTCTTCTTAAGACTTAAAAAAAATTAAAACTTCAATTTTAAGACTTAAAAGGAGTCATCATATTCCATAATCATGATGGTGTCTTATCAACCTTCTAGGTTGGAGTTATTTTGAGTATATACAAGACATACTTAATTTCAAACCTTGACAGATTTTGAGGTAAAATATTTAAGTTATCAAAATCAAATAATTTTAAAGAATTTGATTCATCACTCTAGACATACCATAAATATGTGGTATTCTGTGAGTAATTTAATTGTGAGACTTTATCACAATCCTTTCAATAACTTAATACTCTTTAGGTCACATACTTATCAATTGTGTCAGACAAAATTGAATCTATAGTATTGAAAACCTATTTGCATGCAATAATGTATACGACTTTAACTAGTTCAAGAACTCTATCCATGTTAACTATACATTATTTTGCCTTTGAACAATTCAAGGACTTTTATTCATGTCATAGCCAGAGGATATAACTTACCTTATGTTATAAGTCTTTCAATAATTAAAGGACTTCATGTTTATTAATTTACATTAAACATAAACATATTTAACTAAAGTATTTTGAACATCAACTCTTGACTTCAATAGTAATTCCAAGTTAAACAAGATTACTTCATTATTTGGGACATTTCAAGAGCACATAAACTTTTTACTCAAAGTAGTCTTTAAATCAAGATTACTTTACTATTTTAGACATTTCAAAAATACATAAACATTTTACTTGAAGTAGTCTTTAAATCATATCTCGACATATTGTTTCTTACCTTACGGTCAAGAGAACCTTTAATCATATTGTTTTTTTCATATGTTATACCTTGCACACAATAAAGATTTCTCCCACTTGTGCATGGCACAACATCATACATGTAGTCAAACAACACGACATTCGTTTGTTTATACGGACAATATGATAGTGTCATAAATATTAGCGTTACAAGTAGATATTGAACCACTTTGTTTAAATAAGAAATAGTGCATCGACTATCCTTAACACCAATTAGTGGTGTATAGGTTTAGAAAAACTATAGATTATCTCAATACAAGCAAGAAATAATCCTGGGATACTACCAGATAGATAAACCTTGTAGCTCCCACTGAATTAGACAACATTACATTAATGTCTTGTTCAGAAATAAATCACGATGCTCCAAACTGGATTTGACAACATGCTAGTGGTCCATAAACCAGTGAAAACCAAATAGTGATCATTTATTTCAACTTTCCTTGAATCATAATTAGTACAATGTACATGATTTCAAAAATTTCTAACTATGTAGATGAGGGACTTATCCATCATGTGCAAATTATTACTTGAAAAATTGGACATGCCAATATCCACTCCTTAATTTTGATTAAGACAAACAACTAGATATATTATATTAGTTTGCCTTTATCACTTTTGCGGTAATATTGGTATTTCCTAATCAAGAACTCATAAATCATCTTACATGAAGATGTTATCATTTGATAACACTAAGAACATATTCTCTATTTATCCAAATATCTTATATGTTTCAAAGTATTCACCACCGAATAAGGATGATAAAATCTATATGAAAATATAAGTTATGTAATCTACTTAACATTTAAGTTTGCTATGAGTTTGATTATATTAGGACATAATCCTACATTCCCTAGTTATAACTTTTTCATACAAAAAAGATGATAGGAATGATCCCTCCCCTATCCTTACAAAGGAAAGGAGTCACGGTTTGACTGCATAGGTTATTTTAGGCAATACTACTCTTAATGTTTATTGATACATTCTCATTCTTTCCCACTTGTGCTTCTTTTTTCTCTTTCTTTCTCTTCAATCTTTTTCTTCTTTTTTTTGTCTTGAGTTCTTTTATACTTGATGGTTGTTGAATATGTCTAAATGTTTTTTGGTAGTACATATAATCTTTCAACTGTTAAAGTAAGTATGGAGTTTTAATGATTAAAAACTAATGTGCTTTATATGACTTATTAAGACAAGGACAAACAACACTCTGTAGTTATATTCTGATTGGATGTTGTGATTCTGATGATTCCTTCACCTTACTTAAGTTGTTCTACTAACCCAATGAAATCCTTACTCTTAACTAGACACTAAAAATGGACCAATGGCTATTGAAACCCATAATAAAAATCGTATGAGATACTATTACATATAAAATTTGACTACGTATTATAGATGTACAAATGGGTCCACGGCCAAGTAAATACTACATAAAACTCATTTATAGTAATTTACCACTTTTGCGGTAGTATTGGTATTTCCTAATCAAGAACTCATAAAGCATCTTACATTAAGATGTTATCATTTGATAGATTTAAGAACATATTCTCTAGTTATCCGAATGTCTTATATGTTTCAAAATACTCACCACCGAATAAGGGTGATGAAATCTACTTAACATTTAAGTATTCTATGAGTTTGATTACATTAGGACAATTCTTACGGTCCTAGTATAACTTTCCGGAGCAAGAAAGATGATAGGAATGAGTCTCCCTATTCCTTACAAGGAAAGGAGTCTCGGTTTGACTTCTTTAAGAAAGAAACAAACCATCGTTTACGGTTTTATCGTTGCATTAATACTATTAATATAATCGCAAAATTTAATTTTAGTATTTTCGATAATATTTCTTATAGAAAATTAACTACCCATGTTTAAACTTTTTAAACAATTAATTTTCTAAAGGCTAGGATCCTACTTGACATACCACCATCACATCAGTTGATCTGCTAGCAATGGTGTATTCAAAAGGTAATTGACGATCAATAATTGCCACCGGTGCAATTCCTAGAACCTTATGGGACTTACTTTATTACAATAATATACTAGTAAGCATGTTTCATCCCATCTATGCCTCGAGTTTAAGGTCTCACCACTAAACCGATTAAGTCGTCCAATCAAGAACTGTGATTATGTAACACTAACGTCTCACGAAAAAGTGTATAATCACCTTGGGATTACAATCTACATACGTCTCACGCATAGTAAAAAGCATCTGCAAGTGTTCTTATAAATTGGATGGCAATAACTTATTTAAAGGGTATAATATTTGACGTGGAAAATATGTACGAAGAAGCATGCATACATCTTCGTATCATAAATTTTAATAAAAAACTTTACTCAATTAAGTTATTTATTGTGGTATCACTTATTTTCTATACATCTAATGTATAAATAGTGTTACCTTTTAAAAATTGACAATTCAACGTGTTTTCAAAACTTAAAGATTTTATATTTTATCGCGGAAAAAGATTAAAGAATGATTAAAAACCATTCAAACCCCAGACCATTCGCGACTTCCTAAATAGTATGCAAGGTAAGGAAACTACAACGTAGTCAGGTATTATAGGGTATTCGTATCTACAAGACCGAAGTCTTGATGAGTCTTCCCGAACCTTATCCTTGCAACTAAGTAGTACTTTTTCAAATTACGTCATTGATAAAAATAAAACTTTAATTTGAAAAACACATTATGAACTATAAAATAGTCCATAATAAATCTGATTTCATAATAATTAGTCATGTTTATATTTATTTTTTGAAAAACCCTTTTATTTTCTCACAAGTCTAAACATAAAATAAAACCAATATAAACACAAAACTAATTCACATAACACTTATTCAAAAATAATACTTAATAAGTAAGTCATGCAAATATCAAATATGATCCTAATTATCTAATAATTAAATTATGCATATATTCATATAAGGCTCATTCGTCCAACGACTCCGGCACAACCATCGATATAATCGATTGCGTAAGCCATATATAAATATATACCACATAGCACAAAAAATTTTAAACAACTTAAGGCCCCATTAAGACATAGCTAAGGGCTTCCCTAGCTTTTAAAGTTGTAGATCTTACCAAATAAATTTAATGTCTATGTTTTAATTCTTGATCATCATATTTGCATAAAAAACTTTAACAATTAACAAGATTCATATCATATATCCCTCCATGATAAATTGCATGTATTTATCATGGATGCCGAATTAACAATTAATTTTAACATAAAACCGATCAATTAACAACTAAACGCATCAAGTTTTATTCTTATAAAATTTCATACAACCTAGAATTCGTCTAATTAATTTTATAACCAATAAAGACTGAAACTTTATACATAAAGATTGAATCTTTATGCATAAAACCGCCCAAAGGGCTTAAAAATTAATCAAGAACCCTAATTTTGTCAAATTTTATTACTTGTAACTACAAATTCTACACGATGGCTCGTGATGCCACGGTTGGATTTTTACAACTTTTAACCATTAAACATGAGTACGCAGCGAAAAGTAAACACGTATAGAATTCATAATTAACAAGATTAGAGATGCGTACCTTTTAGCAATAAACGTTACACTATCTTGAATATACGCGTGTGTATAAATCGAATACCACGCAAACTAAACAAGTTACCAAAGTAGATAACCTCTATGGTGTGCATACACTACACGTCACCGAGATACGCTAGGATGCTAGTACTTGCTTCATGGTTAAACAACAAAACATGATGTTCTTGTTTGAATAATCTGTTGATTGAATAATAACCCTTGTATTCCTTTTGCCAATCATGTGTGAACAAAAGGAATATACACCATGATATTAACATACATAACATCATCATGCATTCTGCATGCGAATGACGTTCATATATGTTTTACATGCAACTGATTTGTATCAAAGTTTAAAGGATATATTATGGAATCGATTATGTGTCGTGTGTTCTTTTGAGGATACATTGTCGTACCATATAATGATCCTTAGGGTCATTATATAGTCTAGTAACTTGGTCTCTAAGTTACAATATAACACCTCCTTAGTCTAGTTTGATGGAAACAACACTCGGACCCCCTCTTTCTTTTCTTATTCGATTGGTCACAACCAACACCCTACAGGTTTGGTTTTTGTACTAATAGGTTCTTCACTTGTTAATATATTTTAATTAGTTATAACGTCTAACGTTTATAATTAACGACCATTAAATTATTTCGTGAAACATATTAATATAATTAATATACAATAAATATATTAATTACATTAATGAACGTATCCTCTGTGTATACGTGTATGCCCCCATAGGCTCACGTAATTTCCCAGACATATATTATTTGATATATGTACATATCCTAACAGCTCCCACTTGGACATGTCTCAAATAATATAATAACATTGGTAAGCGTCTAGTAACACGTCAATGCTCCTAGGAATACCTGAGTGTACTTTCGTAAAGTCATAGTTAAATGATTTATGAATTTATAATCCTTTTGTTTCTAATACCGTGTTTTAAATGGATATGGATCTAAGTCATTCCATTATTTAACGATTCCGTTTCTCGTATATGTAAATAATCAAGATTACCAAAAATCATTGAGACATATCTACATGATTTTTTGGGTACGGCCACACATACATCTAATTAATAATACGAGGGGCCTAGTGGCATCATACTTTAACTCTTGAAGGAATAAATTCTCTAATGACTACAAGTATCAAGTCATCATGCTTCACAATCACTTCTGAAATAGCCCTTATTAGCTACCTTTTTCAGGATAACTTAAACTAGATCAAGAAGGATTATTCACATATGCAAGACCTACTTGCATCTCAAGTCTAAGGATTTAGTAAATCAAAATCACTTACAAGATTTACTTAATGACGCCGATCCATAAGGTAATAATCTTGTTAGTTGAGGAAATCTGATATTCATCTTATGATTATCATGTGAGTTTGGCGGACACATCCTTTAATATCCAATATATCACCAATCACTCAGATTTGTCTTAGTTCAACAATATTCTCATATTGTTGATCGACAATGGACTAATTTAGAATAATAAATATTATTCACGGATTAAACATGCAAATATAGGACATAATTTATATTAAATATAACTTCATACCACGTATCTTTATCATTAATAAAATTGTCTTAACATCCCTTATCCAAATACTAAATAGATCAAATGCATGGTAATTCTAGTTGATGAATCATGCCTCAAGATACGATGATCATACTTGCTGACAAGGCATAGATTTCATTAATTTCAACTAGCTTTGATCTTTCGAAATTTTGAGAATACTTATTTCAAGAATTTAATTAATGAAGTTCTTGAATATCTATGATGATTGTTGGTTTATACAAATATCTCAATATTAACACATTATATCTCATAAGGTGTGTGACATCAACTATTGACAACAATCATCTTTCACAGCTTCCAAAAGTGTAAAGTATTCTTATTCTTTAATGTATAATGCAACTATACTCTTAGTTAAGCACAACTAGTCCACATGGCCATCATCAAAAATGAAATCATACCATGACTAGTATTGAGTGTCATCTCAATCAGATTTAGCATCCATGTACACAAACAACCCCATGTTTTTAAAATCTGTAAACAATGAATATTCTCTTAATAATGTTTGGCACCTTATGAACTCTAATTTCATTGGTTTATTCTAATTGCACAACAAATTGTTGCAATGTATATCCTTAGATTTCCATTACTATGGACAAATCCATAATCTAAGAAGAATTCCAAAACCAAACATATTCAATCAAAATATTCAATTCTATAACTATCTAATAACTTTCGACTAAATACCAATGTTGTCAAATCAGCTTGCATTCATGCATGATACAACTATTTCTCTACACAATATGATGTACATATGAATCCTTTAGTCCAACTTAAGATTTCAGTCATGTTTCATCTTATCAAAAGATATGTATCCATTGAGACTTTCTAAATGGTATGTCAAATTGTGTTAGATTTATATACCGCATATGTTCATAGTAATAAACATATATTTCAAGGTTGTATGTTTTATTTCCTAAATCTTTCAGGTGAAGAAAACCTGAACATAATACTCCCACTAGCTTTTAGAAATACTCAGGAGTTATCTTAATCATAATTAAATTTAAATCAACTAAGTGATTTATTTAATAATAAACTTAAGATTCTTCCCCTAGATGCTTGCAATAATCCATACTTGGATTCTTGCCATTTGTACACTTCATAAAGATTATATGAATTCATAAACTCCTTTGATTACTAACCGTCCTCGCAACAATAATCATTCAAGGAAGAGTTTTAAATTCCATTGCCATATTTCATCAATATGAACACTAATATGACAATCAATCATCTTTATATAATTAATGCGCATAGAAAGAATATTTAATCAAAACAATTGCTTGCGTATGATTAAAAATACTATCATAATGCATGCATTAAATATGTGTAACACATTGTCCTATGAGTTTAAAACCAAGAACCAAACCACTTGGGTTTTTCTTCTCTTTGAAGAAACTCATTTTAACTTCACAGTCTAACTGTTTAGTTAAAGATTAATCAAGTTCCAAAATTGATTATCTTTATGGACAGCCTCTTAACATTCATAGTTTGAGTCATTTATCAATTTCAAAATTCAACAATGCATCTTAATGGTTTCACCATGATACCAAATTTAAAATTCAATAATGCATCTTTAACATGCATCTTTAACAGGTTCCCATGATCCTGTGACTCATATTCCTCAATATTGAAATAACATTTATCAATCAGGTTATGTGTGGTTAGTGTGTGAGTTAAGCAAGTATTATGAGTATCTCTTACGGGTCTATGAATCGAAAAAATTTTATATCATTATAAGGTTTAACATTTAAAGCCTCGATATGATATTCACTAGTGTGTTTAAGAAGTTATGTTATTTTGTATTTTAACTCTTTAAGATCAAAAACCACTCCCACTAAAATGCTTTTTGTAATTAAAGAACTCTTCTATAATTACATAGGGTGTGGTGTGGTGACATGCAGATAACAATTACAAGATACATTGACAGTTCCTGAATATATTATTTGTTAATATCATTCTTCAATAAGACTTAAAAAAATTCAGAATGTCTATTTAACCTTCTATGTTGGAGTTATAAATTTAGTATAATTCAAGACATACTCAATTTTTAAACCTTTACAGATTTGGAGATTGTAAAAATATTAAGTATTAACAAAATCAATATAATTCTAAAAAATTTGATTCACACCTAGACATACCATGAATATGTGGTATTCCACTGAGTAATTTTTTAAAAAATTATAAAAATAAAAAAAAAATTGTGAGAGACTTTACGCACAATATTATATAGACTTAATATTATTTTAGGATTACATACTAATCAATTGTGTCAAACCAAATGAATATATAGAATTTTAAATAAAAAAAAAAAAAAAAAAAAAAAAAATGGGTGAAAAAAAAATTTACAAAAAAAAATATAAAAAAAAAAAAAAAAAAAAACCATTTGCATGCAAAATGTTATATGTCTTTAGACTAGCTCAAGAACTCTATCCATGTTATACCATACATTATTTTACCTTTGAACAATTCAAGGACTTTTGTTCATGCCATAGCCAAAACATATAACTTACTTTATGTTATAATCCTTTTTAAAAACAATTAAACGGGACTTAATTTTTTTATTAATTTACAATAAACATAAACATAATTTAACTAAAGTAATTCTAACGCTTACTTTATGTTATAAATCTTTTTTACAATTAAACGGACGTAAATAGTTTATTTATTTACAATAACAAAAACAAAGTTAACTAAAGTAATTCCTGAAACACACTTCTTGGCTTCGATAGTACATTTCCAAGTAATCAATATTACTCATTAGTTTACATTCCAAAGCACATAAACCCTTTTAACTTTAAGTAGTTTTAAATTAAGATTACTTCATTATTATGGACATTCCAAAAACACATAAACATTTTACTTGAAGTAGTCTTTAATTCATATCTCGACATATTGTTTCTTACCTTACGGTCAAGAGAACCTTTAATCATATCGTTACTGTCATGTGTTGTACCTTGCACACAATAAAGATTTCTCCCACTTGTGCATGGCACAACATCATACACATAGTAAAACCACACGACATTCGTTTGTTTATACAGACAATATGATAGTGTCATAGATATAGCTTACCCAAGTAGATATATAATCACTTGTTAAATAAGAAATAGTGCCAACGACTATCCTAAAACCATAGTGTCCTATAGTTAGAAAAATTATCATTATCCAGAATAAACAAAATATCTAGGTTACTACAAGATAAAGTAACCTTGAAAGCTCCCACAAGATTCGCCAACATCGACATGAATGGTATTGTTCAGTAAATAAATCGCGATGCTCCTCCCAACTGATTTGACAACATTGCAAGTGTTCCATAACTAGTGAAAACAAATAGTGATCTATTTACTTTTCAACTCTCTTTGAAATTTTAATTAGTAACATTTACTTAGATTTCAAAAGTTCTACTATGTAGATGAGGGACTATCCATCAATGCTATTGATTAACTTGAAAATTGGGCATGCAATTTTCTCCTTAATTTTGATTAAGACAAATTACTAGATATATTATCCTAGTTTGCCTTTACCATTTTGCGGTAATGTTGGTATTTTCTAATCAAGAACTCAGAAAACATCTACATTAAGAAGTTACCCATTTTGATAGCTTTAAGAACATATTCTCTAGTTATTTATATGTCTTATATCTCTCAAAATATTCACCATGAAATCTATATGAAAATATAAGTCATGCAATATACTTAACTTTTAAGCTTGCTATGAGTTTGATTACATTAGGACAATTCCTACGTTCCTATTATAACTTTCCGGAGCAAGAAAGATATTAGGAATGAGTCTCCATGTTCCTTACAAGGAAAGGAGTCTCGTTTGTCTTCTTTGAATAAAGAAACAAACAATTGTTTTTACGTTTTATCGTTGCATTAATACATTAATAAAAACGCAAATTCAATTTGGTATTTTTGATAATACTCCTTGAAGAAAATTAACTACACATGTTTATTCAAATAAACAACTAATTTTCTAAGGTTAGGATCCTACTTGACATACCACCACCACATCAGTTGATCTGCTAGTGATGATGTATTCAAAAGGTAATCAACGATTGATAATTCACAACATTTGTAACTCCTAAACCATATGAGACTTTCTTAATATACAATAATATCTAGTAAGCGCATGTTATCATCCCATCATACCGCGTGTTAATAGGTCTAACCACAACAACGCTAAGTCGTCCAATCAAAAACTGTGATTATGTAACACTCACCGTCTCACGAAAAAGCGTATAAAACACACTTGAGACTGCAAATCTACACACGTCTCACGCATAGTAAAGAGCAATCTACAAGTGTTTTTACAAATTGGATGGCAACAACTTAGTTGAAAAATGGTATTTTATTTTACGTGTCAAATATGTACGAAGAAGCATCGCATACATTCTTCGTATCATAATTTAAATAAAAACTTTATTCTCCATAAGTTATTATACGGTATCACTTAGTATCATCTATCTTATACATAAATAGTGAGAACTATTTACCAAAGGTTAAAAAAACATGTAACACGGGTGTAATCCTTAAAAATTGACGATTCAACTAATCTTTAAATATAAAGAATTGCCTTTTACGGGGAAAAGATTCAAGATGATTAAAAATCATTCAATCAATAAATTGGTCCCTAAACCAGTGATATTGTGTTCTCGCGAACATCCTATATATTAGAAGTAGGTAAACTAACAACGATAGTCATAGTCTTATAGGTAATTGTGTCTACAAGACCGAAGTCTTGATGAGTCTCCCCGAACCACCTTGTCCTTGCAAACTATATAGTACTTGTTGCAAATTATTACGTCATGATAAAAAATTCAAACTTTAATTTAAAGAATACATACATACTATAAAATGCTAGTCTCGTCATGAAGATTTTATAATCGGAATGTAAGCCGAAAGCCACATAATTGACTTTTTAGCATTAGATAGTCCATAATAAATTCTTAATTCGATAAATCATTAGTCATGTTTATGTTTGGTTTTCCTAAAACAACCCTTTTATTATCTCACAAGTCAAACATAAATAAAATAACAAAAACACAAAACTAAACATATAACTTTATTTCCAAAAGAAAACACTAAAAAATTAAGTCATGCAAATATCCATTATGATCTTAATTATCTAATAATTAAAACATGTATAAAATTCATATAAGTCCCTTCGTCCTAAAAACTCCGCCACACCCATCGATATAATCGATTGCGTAAGCCATATACAAATATATACCACATAGCACATAAAATTTAAACAACCTTTAGCCCCATTAAGACATAGCTAAGGTCTTCCCTAGCTTTTAAAGTCGTGGATCGTAACCACATAAATTTAATGTCTATGTTTTAAATTCTTGAACAACTATTTGCATAAAACTCTTAACCATTAACAAGATTTAATCACATATCCCTTCCATGATAAATAGCATGTATTTACCATGGAATACCGGAATTAAACAATTAAAATTTTAAACATAAAAAAACTGATCAATTAACAATTACACGCATCAAGTATTATCCATAAAAATTCAATACAACCAGAATATCGTCTAATTAATTTATAATCAAAAAAGTTTGAATCTTGATGCACAAATATCGAATCTTTAGCATAAAACTCCCAAATGGCTTTAAAAAAGAAATCAAGAATTCTTATTTGTCAAATTTTATTACTTTGAAAACAACAAATACTATACGATGGCTCGTGATGCCACTATTGGATTTTAAACATATTAACCATTAATATCACGATACCAGCGGAAGATCATAACACTTATAGAAATATGTTAAATTAAAAAGGGATCAATGAACTCGTGTACCTTTTTAGTCATTTAAAACGAAACACCGTCCTGAATATACGCGAGTGTAAAAATTGAATAAACAACGCAAACTAAACAAGTTACCAAAGTAGATAACCTCTATGGTATGCACACACTACACGTCACCGAGATACGCTAGGATGCTAGTCCTTTCTTCACGAATAAAACAACTCAACACGATGTTCTTGTTTGATATAATCATCACATGATCGAAACCCACAATAATCCCTAAACTCTATCACTCCTTTGTCCTACATTCGACCCCATAACCTTGGGTTGATCGGATCGAATCGTTCGTTTAAATGCTACGTGTTATCAAGCTAGTGATTGGTTAACTCGATACATAGCGTGTGTACAAGATCGTGATACAATCTTCCTTTATATTGTTCTTGGATTGTTTTCGTATAAACCCTAATTAGGGTTCTTGAAGATAATCCCTAAGCAATTTGATTCTTGTTTGGGCTAGAATCAAAAGGTATGTAACCCTAATTCGGTTAATTATTCAAACATGTTATTTGATCCTTTATTTGCTTCCGCTATTCTATGCTTTGATGTTATGGTTTAATATAATTGTTATGAAAGTATAAAAACAACAGTATTCTCTCTTGTAAAGTTATCTTTAGCAATACAAAGCATTTCCCCTTTCACTTGTGTTTCTTTCTTTAAAACTTTCTTAGTTGCCTAGATCGTTGAGTGTTTGAGCAAGGTTGACTTAGTAGAGACTAAGTGCCGCACGGAAGACCCTTGTCTAGACAAGTCCGTGACATTATGCTCTAATGCTTCAGTATCCTGTTTTTAGGGCATCGTTGTTGTGGTATACCAAAAGGTGTGATTTCCTCATGAGGGAGGTCAAGTTATTTTATTCGCATTCATATGTAAACTCTGGACGGAGGCAGGTTTTAGCAAAAAGAGAAGCCGATTTTTTTTCATAAACTAACAAAGTCATATAACTTTAACATTAAATGAGAGTAACTAGTGATCACACATGCCGACAAATCAAGGTTGGAAACTTTAAATTTTGAAAAGAAAACCACATGACAACTAATAAAAAAATGATTAGATGAGGGCATTGGGCATCAAACAGTGTCAAGCTTTTCTTAACTTTTTTATCGTTTAAAAGTCAAGGGTCATTTACCTATAGTTGAGCAATGAGCTTAAATTTTATAAAATAAATAGCAAAGCGATTGAGTCTGTTGGAGTGGGCCGAGCACCTTCCGGCCTCGCTTGTCTCCGCTCTTGTAAATGTTCATCTGTAACATGCTTTTGTTCTCGAGTTTAAAAATGAAAGAAAACAAGAGAATAGACAAAAATAGGCAGAAAAGAAGAGGAGAGAAATGCAATTTAATTTTGTGTACCGTGTTCTCGAGTTTGTGCTAGAGAATAAGAGAAAACATATGATTTTACAGTTACTCTTTGTTGCATATAAAATTTATGTTTTATTCAGGGCATTTAAGTCATTGTTTTGATAAAATGTTTCTAATACTTTCTTCCCAAATCAATCCATTTTTTAGGAGAAAGTTTTGGGCTAAAGTTTAACTAAATTTCCATACTTCTTCTTCTCTCTTGAAAGAAACTCTGGAACACAAATTTATTTTGTGTTCTTCCTACTTCTTTTCTTTTTTTTAAAAATAAAATTCGAGAACGCAAGAGTTTGAAACTTCAAGTGAACTTTATTTCCGCACTTTGTAACCAATAAGCATCTTATTGTTAACACTTTGTGACAAATAAACTATTAAACGCCTGCAACGTGCACCTTGTAACCATACTAATCCGGAGCATATGAAAGAAGTAGCTAAATGCCTATCGAACAATGGGAATTTGACTATGGAGTTGTTTACTTTCCTCTTAGTATGGGTGTTGATTTTCTGGGTAATAACCGAATAAATCGAAAACCGAACCGAATTTGTCAAAATCAAACCGAACTAAAAATTTATTTTTCGGTAATCTGAACCGAAAACCGAATTTATATAAATATACATATTTTTTTATATATTTTAATATACAAAAAGACTATTAAAATTTTATCCTAATATAAAAAAACACTATTTATACTTCAAATAATTTTTTTTACTAAACATTTATATAACTAAAATTTAAAAATAAATAAATGATGTAATCTAGAGATGGGCATAAAAACCGGGTTTCAAACCGGTTTCCGGGTTGAAACCGAAAACCGAACCGGTCAACCCCGGTTTTGACCAAACCGGTTTCGGTTTTTGGCCAAACCGGCGGTTTGGAACCGGTTTGGCTTTCCACCGAAACAACCGGTTTGACGACCGGTTTTTTGAACCGGTTTCAAAAACCGGTTTGGAACCGAACCCGATTTTCTTGAGACATTGGAGGACCCGGGAATCACACTTTTTCTGATTTTCTTATCCTATGTAGATTTTCTTGAGGATAACTGGATAGGATAACTGATTTTCTTGTGCTATAAATAAGGGTGTTGTATTACAACTTAAATCACAACTTACATTACATACAATCCTTCTTAAGCAAAAAAAAAACCTATCCACCTCAATGGCAAGTGAATCCGCCTCAACTACCACCGGTGTTGGTTCAACAAGTGCACTGACAATTCGTGAAATCATACCAACCAATCGAACCCCCGAAGTTTGGAAAGACTTCAACATGTGCATTATGACCAACGGTCAGAAAAAAGCTCAATGCAAGTATTGCTTTCATTTCTTATCGGAGGGTTCCAACACGACGTTGAAGAATCATATAACTCATCCGCATTGTGAAGTATTAAAGGCGCAGCAGAATCAGAATCCGGAAGCGGGGCAAACGTCGATGGGACGAGATGGGCAAATTTTCATGTACAATCCGGATTATCTTCGTGAACAATTCGCGGGTTTGGTGATTCAACGAGGGTTACCATTCAACCACTTTGACCACGAGCAGACAACGAGGGTGTTCCAGAACACTATGCAACCAAGATACACTCATGTAAGTCGTTCTACTCTCAAACGTGATGCAATGAAATTATGGGTAGCGGCTAAACAAGCAACAATTGATGGTTTTGCTAACTTAAATACTAGGGTCAACCTAACAACGGATGTATGGTCCGCTCCTCATAATTTGCCCGGTTCTTACATGTGTGTTACCGCACATTGGATTGAACCTAGTACTTGGCAAATGATGAAGCGGGTCATTTCATTCGAAGAATTTCCGTCTCCTCACACGGGTACAAACTTGAAGTATATGTTGGAAAAAGTCTTTGTCATTTATGGTTTGCAAGAAAAAATTATGTCAATTACTTTGGATAATGCTAGCAACAACACAAGCGCCATGGAAAAACTAATATTAAAATACAACCCACCAATGGCGGGTAGGTTTTATCATAGTCGTTGTGTTGCACACATCATTAACTTGGTTGTGCAAGCTGGTTTAAAGGTCCCCATAATTAATCAAATGAAAGAGTCTTTCAAACAAATGTTAAAAGATGTTTTTAAATCTGGTGATAAAATCCGAAAACGCTATATTAGAATCTGTAGGGATGCAGATAAACCTTGTTATTCACCAAATTGGGACGTTGATACACGATGGAACTCCACTTTTGAAATGTTCGAAAGTGGTTTGAAACAGAAAACCACGTTGGCGTATTTTCATGACATTTTGGTCAATAAGAATGGTAGAAGGTTTAAAAAATTTCCGGTGGAATATTGGGTTATGATTGAAACATATATTTTTATATATTTTAATATACAAAAAGACTATTAAAATTTTATCCTAATATAAAAAAACACTATTTATACTTCAAATAATTTTTTTTACTAAACATTTATATAACTAAATTTTAAAAATAAATAAATGATGTAATCCAGGTTATTTGGGTCAACCCGAAAACCAAACCAAATTCAAATTCGGTTTTCGGTTAGGTTGAATTCTAGTTTAGTCCGGTTTTCGGTTTTACCAAAAAAAAATTAACCGAATAAACCGAACAACCCGATAACCGAACCGATCAACACCCCTACCTTTTAGTGGGAAAGAATGCAGGCCCAAAATCTTTCATCCCTCTTAATTGGGAGACTCAACAAACTTATCACTCCACTTTAAGAGACTAATTAATTAAGACTCTTTAAACCACTTAATTTACTAAACAAGCCCTAACACATTGCATAAACTGGTAGCTTCAAACGATCTTAACTACGTTAAAAGTAGTGTTTAATTGAAATGGCATAGGTTATAGAAACTTCGTATAATTTGTATTTTGAACTGTGTTCTAACATCAAACAGAACATACACTGGATTATCTCAGAAAAGAATTACTAACAATTTGATCGATGTGTAACTTGTAACACAACATGAACATATATCTCTAGAGTTAACTCTATGAATGCATGATACTTTTCTAAAGGAAATTTCTTTGGAAGGATCCAGAAGAAAACCGAGAAGTCAGCCCTTGCGACATATTTTCAGCATCTAGTTTGACATTCTGTCGTCCGGCAGTCAAATCTTTGTCACGGTCCCATGGTTTCCAAGGATGCTGACCTTCCCATTCTTGTTTTTGTTTATCCTGGTCCTGTTTTGACTTCTTCTTTGACCGAACCCGAGTAGCCTCTTGATGCTTTTCCACCAACGATTTTGACCTTTTGACTTTGTTGTACTTGTCCACCAATTCTGCATCGGCATTATTTGTTTTCTTCTCTTGCTCACCGGCAGCAGCAAGTGCAGCAGCCTCATTATATGCCTCCAGATAACTGCCCAAGGATATGATAAGTATTTTAGGAATCAGTATTTCACATTTTACGGTCTTCATTTAAAAGAAAATTCACAAGGAGATTGCATCCCATTCACCGGGAATTTACAACATTCCACATTAAAGATGAAAAAATGGACATCTCATGCAACGGGTTAAAACGGATTAATATTTTGTATGTGCCATAATGGGGTGGATCAGGTTTTACATGGAACACTTTCTGTCCAATATTTGAGTCAGAAATTATTGCAAGGATCTTTATTATTTAAAAAAAAATTGAGTGACTTTCGACCCGTAAACTTTTTAGTTAACTTATAAAGATAGAATCATAACACCAATAACCCTGAACCGACCCATCCACAAGTAGATGAGTCAACATTGCCACCTCGAAATATAATAACAAAAGGCACCCTACATATTTATAAGCTTGGTCTTCAAAATTTAGACTTAGGTACACCCTTTAAATAACCAGCAGTACTTACATGGAAGTATTCACTTCCGTAGAGATCAGCAAAACTGACACCAAAATACTGGTGTACTTGTTATCGAGTTTGTGACTTTATATAATTTTGAACAACTTGAAACAAAGGGCCTTTTAAGTAATATTTCAAATATTGCAGAATACTGGTAGGAGTAAAGAGTTAACATACTTCATTTTAGCTTTCTGAGCTCTGTCAGAAGGCGTATCAGTCCAGGCACTAGTATCACCCCGCCCTTCTCTAGAAGTTCTGCTAAAAGCTTTTGTTGATTGTTGTGTTGCCACGCCAGCCTTAGAAGAAAAGATTAGAATGAAACCATTTTAGGATAACTGTGTGACAATCTAACCCCTAATAACAATCTACATGATAATCTTTATGATAATCTACATGATAATCTTTATAGATTGGCAACAAAGAGTAATCTTATTCTTCGAGGTATCTCTTTAGATTCTCCTACGTGTCCAGTTTGTAGTCTTACAAATGAAGATGTTTCACATATTCTATTCTGCTGTGATCTTGCTTCTCTTGTGTCAAGACGGGTATGCCGTTGGTGGAATTTAGATTGGCAGCAGGTCAGCTCGTATACGGAATGGTTATCGTGGCTGAAGTCGATTCGGATGGGAGCTAAGCTTAAAAGCATTTTAGAGGGGGTGTTCTACATTTCATGGTGGCATGTTTGGAATTTCAGAATCCAGTTGATTTTTGCGGATATAAAACCGAGACGTACAGTTATTTTCGATGACATCATGGCTCGTTCTTTTACTTGGTGTTCGTCTAGATGTAATAAGAAGTTTAGTTGGGAGAATTGGATTCAACATCCTAATTTTATTTCTTTGTAATTTTCCTCTAGCGTCTTGCTAGAGTAGTTTTTAATAAAAGTTTGCCGTTCAAAAAAAAAAGTAATGGCTATATGCAAAAAGTTTTCTGACAGAGTTCTTTGTTATTTATACTTATGTTATTTATACGTATATGATATTTATAAAGGAGTTCATGTAGAACAGAATAATAAGAAAGAAATATGAAAATATCAGTTCTTTGTAACAAGACACTGAACTTATGTTATTTATTATGCAGTTCAAAAAAGAGAACTCAAGCATCTGAATAAATAAAGAGAGCATTTAAAGGAAGTCTTACTTTCCTCTCAGGAGGTAGAGTTGTCATCCATTCATCTCTCTTTCTTTCCTCTTTTACATCCATCTCTGCTAAGAGTTCGTCATCACCCTCCATAGCAATACCTAAAAACAAGCAACTTTATACTTTTAAATTGGTGGGAAAACATCTAATCCAGTAATAATGAGCTTTTACATGTTAAAAAGAACAAATATGCTGACACTTTAAATCATGCAATAATTTTCAGTAACAGATAAATGCAGCAAGTTAATGAAATGAGTGCCCTAAACACAGAATTGAAATTATCAGGGCGTGCAAGATGTATGTAGAGGTTTGTGGTTTGTATTATCAAGTTGGACACTGCACTTTCAGTACATTCAAGCATGAATTCCCAAACAACTCAAAGGAAGCTACACATTTAAACTGATAAGCAATTTCGTTTAGTGAATCAATTTAGACGTTGTAAAAATGTCAGGTAGGTAGGATGCTAATGACATTATCATACCAATTCCTTTACTTTTTTCACGATTAAGGTATAAGAATAGATCTCACCTTGCAAACGCCTCCATTGTGCAGCTTCACGCATGGCTTTCAGCTCCAACTACAATAGAAAAGCAACAAATTTAGATTCTATAACATGTCACTAGTATTTAGTCTGCTAAAAACCATGTAGACACGCACGCACCTTGAATCTTTCCTTTTCCTCCTTTTCGTCAATTTTATCATCCATTGCTTTTTTCTATAATACAGATCATAGTAAGAATTAATAAGATCAACAAATGGCCATTGCTTTTAGCAATTATTAGCCATTAAAATTTACTGATAATTTGATATAGAGTCGAATAATAAAGCTTTTCGAATGTCGAAATAAAAGCAATTAAGCATCTAAAGATATTTCTAATATTTCATGGCAAGTATTGACAGTGCATAATACTAACCTTCACAGGATCTTGTAGATCCTTGAAAGCTTTATTTAACTTGATGAAAGCTTGATGGGCTTCTGGATGAGTACACTTGTCAGGGTGAACCATAAGTGACAACTTCCAATATCTGAAAGTAGATAAACATTTCAGTAATTAAATGTATTTTTAGTAGGATTAAGATCCTCTAATGTTTGTCCCTCATGTTTTGTAATGTTGAACCAACCAAATAAAAGAAAATTAAATAGTGGGGCCATAATTGAGTAAAATATGCAACCCATTAAATTGCTCCCTCTCACAACATGTCAACATGAGAAGAACATTAGAGATTTGAAAATGAGAGGATCTCAATCCTTTTTAGTAATACAATTACTAGCAACCACACGAAAAACCATAAATATGCCATTTTTAAAAAACTTGATGATGTGTCAGTAATAAATTTTAGCTGTTGCAACAGGAATGTGTAGATCATCAATATAAGATATATGGCATATACTATTTAAATCTAAAGAAGTAGAAAAAGAAACTAAGCATGAAGCGAACAGAAGTGTAGGCAAAAGCTTGCCTTTTCTTAAGGTTGTCAGCTACCATATTCCTATTGACTCCAACAACATCATATGGATTATCAACATCTGCTCCCATAATTCTTGTGACCTGACAACAAAAAGTTACTCAGTTAATAAAAGCTATTGTCAACACAGATAACATCAAGATAATTGTCTCATATTAATTGCAAGTGTTCCCATCTCAGAAAATTTCAAGATGAAGTTACTTGCTAACCATTGCCGTCATTACAAACTGTTGATGGTATCAATTTGGTTAAAAAGAGTTATTGTTCCTCTTTCACCCTTCCAAAGGTTTAATTTATTATCCATAAAGAGACCTTAGACTTTTCACTTTACACTGAAAAATTATATTATCTTTAGAAAAATAAGTAGAAAAGGTGGAAACTGGGATGCGCAAAATTTCTATTCGTCTTTTTTGTTTAAGGTGATGATTTATTGTCAATACAAAGACCAAAGGGTACATTATTTGACAGGCATAGAAGTTTATAACCAAGTTATATGATATATCTCAACTGATACATAGCTAAGAAAAATAGTAATAAAAAACAAGATTAAAAGCAAAGCAATGAAAGACCTCTTCAAAACGTTCTGCATCATTGGCTGATGCAGCCTCATTGACAACAGCCGGCGGTGGAGGTCCAATAAAGAGCGCATCATCCTCACCGACTTCAGCTTCCCTACATTTACATAATCTGTGTTAGATAACAGTGCTGAAAATCTATTTAAAGAAGTAACATCGAAAAAAAAAGTAAGTTTTTAGGATATATATTCGAAATAACAGCGATCATACCTTAACTCAGCCTCTGCTTCGGTTAGCTTAGCTGCTGCAGCAAGCAATTCAGCAGATGGCATTGCAGGTCCAATAACCCTAAAAATTCAAAACAGATAAGCTTGAGTCGGAAGTCTGAAAAATTGAAGAAAAAGAATTAAAAAATGTATTACTTCGCATATAGAGTGATAACAGACTGATTCAAAACATTGATCAGTAGATATGTGTCTTGTTACCTCTTCTTAACAGGTGCCGTGTCTTCTTGTGCAGATGGAAGATTAGAGCCACCATCATCAGGTTTGTGTTCTTCAATTGGTTGTTCAGCATGTATATCCTTATGTGGTTCATTAGTATCAATAACCGGATCTTTAGATTCCAATGGAGGCCGTATAACATCGCCAACAACTTCCAGAGTTGGACGAACACCAGAAGGCAACAGAAAGACTAAACGACCATTATCATTGAGGTTTAAGGACAAGAACAGCTTTCTAAGATATTCTACTAATGACTTCTCAGATAGACCAGATATATCAACTGCTTGTCCATCATCAATCATTCGAAGAAGCTGAAAAGAAATTAATAGTTTAGTAAATTTGGTCATACAATAAAACTTATACACTTTTTAGTATATTTAGACATTTAATATGGTATCATGAAAAAAGGAACAAATAAATCAACATAAGTACATGGATAGAAGGTGGAATACATGATAATTTCTGAGAATGATTAATGTTAATGTGGTAAAGTGTTGGATAATATGTGAAAATTGTCATTTCTCTTTGTCTAGTGTCCACTACTTAAGATTCAGGGTGTAATGGGTTGAGGGTTATGAATCATAAGACATGAGGATAGCAATGTATAAATGTAGTTAGTTTCATATAATGGAATGATGCATCACTAGATTTTGGGTAATGAAGCATTTGGCCTAGTGGTAAATTTCATGGTGTTCAAACAAGAGACCAAGGGTTCAAACCTCGCTAGGTGTGCACAGTTGGGGGTGGCCATGGAAGGGTTGGGGTGGCCATGGAAGGGTTGGAAACGGTCCCGGGATTAACCCGGTGAGGCCGCGTACATCTGAGTCAAAAGGCTCGCCCTCCCCAGGTAACCTGGACAGGGAAAACCACATCCGTATACCCGTAAGCATTCTTTACCAAATTGAGGGGAATGAAAAGTTTTGTACTCTTAACTCATCTCCCCTATCTTATCCCCATAAACTACCCAAGCTTTGTCTTCTCACTCCTTGCATCTAAAAAACTTAGGATTTCACTAGTATTCTCCTATTCTACCAAAAATTGTAATATCTGACTAAGCCCAGAGTTTACTAAAAAGTCTTTGACAAATGATTAAATGCCTAATATACCCAAAGTAAGACAAAGTTGATGATACTTTTGGACTACAATCAAGTTGACAATTAGTTTTAACAGGATATTTAACCTTAAAATGAATTTTTGGGAATCTTCATGTATCATGGTCAAAAACTCAAAATAACCAAGTAAACGACTTATGTGTAGAAAAATTGTTACACTTCATGATTAACTGTCCAGATTATTACTTTACCCAAAAAATAAACTGTCCTGACTCCTGATTATTATGCAGTAAAGGGAGTTTTTGGCGTAATGTTGAAGAGATCTATATTAGTGTGTGACATTGACACTTTTAATTAAAGAAGTACAGTGTGTGACATTGAAAGATGATTCGAAATCCAAACCAATCACCTAAAGTTTCGGATATCACAACCAACCTTTTAGATTTCCGTGCTTCATATCCACATTTCATCATTGATACTATTCTGAACTTAACCATTAAGAAGTCAAACGTATATCTCTTTCTGCAGTCCTACATGCTAGAAATACCACAGCCAAAGACCCTGTTTGTATGTTATAAAACAATGTGTAGTACAACCCTAAGAAGCTTTCTTGCTAGAACTGCACTCTAATTATAATACAACAAAGAGAAGTACAACTTATATCCAAACTTAAATACTCCTTTTGGTAATAACACCACTAAATTATTGGTTTCTGATGTCAAACTTAGCACTGGACAAGTTCAGCCCTCAAGTACCAATGTAAATCTATTTTTTAAGCTTGTTATAGAGTTTATCGTGTAATCCACGTCTATCTAAAAAATAAAAT
This sequence comes from Tanacetum coccineum, assembly GCA_026074375.1. Taxonomy (NCBI): domain Eukaryota; kingdom Viridiplantae; phylum Streptophyta; class Magnoliopsida; order Asterales; family Asteraceae; genus Tanacetum; species Tanacetum coccineum. The sequence goes on along the minus strand of BQNB010000536.1, from coordinate 108,482 downwards.
GCATCTCATCCGAAATTCACTAACATGCAACTCGATAATAGGCAGGTAGGGAAGATTAAACATCCGAGCAGCATCATATTCTACAAAGGCCAGTACCCTTCCAATTATCCTATATGTAAGCATAAAAACCCTATAAACTAGTTTGTACAATGAAAATGCTAATATACTATCGAAAGCCAACTTATAAAAATGGTGTTAGTTATTGCTTATTAATCTCAGCTTAATTTCTTATCTGCTTAATTTGGGACATTTTTTGATAAGAAGGTCAGGAGTCGCTTATTTCAGAGATAAGATATAAAGACCTTTCGACCCTCATATCTAGCCTAAAAACCATTAAATACATGCAAATGAGCTTTCTTCTTCTCTTCATCTACTAACCTTGTTATTTACATAACAAGCAAATTCATAAAACTATTTCCTAAAGTAGTTACTTTTTAAGCTGGTAACAAACATGAACAAATCCCAAACACCCTCTAAGTAACCCTTTCAAATAGTTTGTACCCAAAACCTTGACCTAGTTCAGCACCACCTTCTACAAAGGCCAGCATGATTCCAATTTATTAGCAGAAACCATATAAAATAGTTCGGGATTGCTTATCTGCTTATCAGACAAAGAAATAAGCAATCCCAAACACCCGTATAATAACCCAAACTCCTGGACGTAGATTCATCATGTATCCATGTATGTTAGGTGTGTTTGTTTAAGCTTATATGATTGGATTTATGAGCTTATTAGCTTATGATAAAGTGTTTATGTAAGCTTATATGATTGGGCTTATGAGCTTATATGAAGGAAGCTACAATCTTGTGGCTTATTTGAGGGATAGTGGGCTTATGTAAGGGGTATTATAGAAAGAAAAAAAAAACTTTTTGATCATTTTAGCTTATTAACTATAATAAGCTAACACAAAGAGTCAAACATTAGACATGGGCTTATGAGGTTTTCCCTGCTCCCGCGTAAGAAACCTAAGCTCTAGAGTTCAAAGAGTGCCCTCCCCGGTTAACGCGAAAACCTCATATATTCTTAGAAGACAGTTAAAAAGGAAGAGAAATAATTAATACTAGTACCTGTTCCAAATCAAATTCAGATTCTGAATCATCATCAGAAGAAGAATACTTTCGTTTTGATCTCTTTCTCTTTCTATCTTTATCTTTTTTATTACTACTTTTCTTCTTTTTACGGCTTTCTCTTCGTTTTTCTTTGTCTCTCTTTGAACTTGAGCTTCTGCGGCGGCGGTGGTGTTTTTTGTGACGAGGTTCATCGTCGCTGCTGCTTTCGGAAGATGATTGAGATTCAGATTCAGATGATAGGGTGTCTTCTTCTGAGTATTGTTTCTTTTTCTTTCTTGATTTCTCTCCCATTATTTTGTTATTCAATCAATTCCACCCTAGATTATGATGACGATTTCCCGGCGACTATAAGCAAGCGGATTTAGAATTTTATTTTTTCGGCTCACTTTTCCACAAATATTTTTCTTCAAATTATTAAAAATGAATAATGTTTTTCACAACTAAAATTACTTTCTTGCATAAAAATAGTTCCTAATAATTACTCCATTTTTTCCCATATTTTATTCTTATTTTATAAATTAATCTCAATCTTGTCTAACGTCAATCTCAATTGTTAAACCGATAGGCTTAATTCCTAATGGTAGTCATGTTGTGTGAGAAGTTCTTTAACTAAATGATTGTTGGTTTAAATCCTGATTAAACCATATGATATGATCGGTAGTATAAATATTGTGGGATAGTTAAAATTAACATTCTAAAAAAAGAAAAAATATCATAATTTGTTAAAGTGAAAATAGCATGATGATGTTATCATCTTCGACGATGATGAAGACTTGTTTATAATTGTAATCCATGATAAATACATGCATATGTAGCACGGTAGGGCTGAGCAAAGTGACCCGAAAACCGAACCGACCCAACAAACCGAGTCGAACCGAGCTTATTCGGTTTGGTTTTCGGTTTTGGATATGTTTTTCGGTTCGAGGTGTTTTTAGCCTTTGATTTGGGTAGGAGTTTTCTCTCCTTTGGGAGGTGCTATGTTGATGATACGAAGACCTTTAGTTATTGTAAAATTTCTTCTTTTCGAAGAATAGTTATTTTGAAAAGAAGGTCTTCGGTTATATGAGTTTGAAAGTCTCATATTTGGTGTGGTAGAAGAGGTTTAGGATCAACTCAGGGTTGTGTGTATCCAATTCCATTATGTGAGCCGAGTGATATCCTTGATGTATTGTTTCCACTCTTCTAATGGGTGCTTGGGAACCTCGAGTGTTTGCAAAATAGGTTTGAGGTTCTTTGGGTTTAACTAGTCGGTTCGGTTCGGCTCAAACCCGACACTTAGTCGGTTCGAACTACGTAAACCGAACCGAACCGAGTCGAACCGACATTATTCGGTTCGGTTTCGATTTACATATGGTTCACTCGGTTCGATTCTTGGTTTGCAAAATTCCTTAAGTCGGTTTCGGTTTCGGTTCGGTTTTTTCTGGTTCGGGTCGGTTCCGACCCGATGCTCACCCCTATAACATGGTAAGCCAATCTCTTGTTGCACACATATAATTAAAGTGTTAATAGGTTAGATGTGCAAAAATCGATGAATACCCTAATTTTAAATACTTTTGTGATTTATTTTATTTGATGATTGCTTGACCTAGCTGTATTAAAAATATAATTCTCGTCACTCTTTATGGAATTTGTAGGATCCCAATATGATATCAAGTCACACAAACGATTAATGTTTTAGACCAAATCGCATTTAAGACACAATTACAAGCAAATATGAATTCAAGGTCGTGGTATCCATTGTTTCTTAGGTCCGTTGTGGTTAGCAAATATGGTGCCCAAGTTAACTATTCTCGGGTCTTAAAGAAAGACACATAGTTTATGTAGGTCGTAACTCGAGAACGCGGACTAAGGATTATTTTGAAAATCATGGAGGTTTTAAAAGTTTGGTCCAACGGTTCGAGGTGTTTTTAGCCTTTGATTTGGGTAGGAGTTTTCTCTCCTTTGGGAGGTGCTATGTTGATGATACGAAGACCTTTAGTTATTGTAAAATTTCTTCTTTTCGAAGAATAGTTATTTTGAAAAGAAGGTCTTCGGTTATATGAGTTTGAAAGTCTCATATTTGGTGTGGTAGAAGAGGTTTAGGATCAACTCAGGGTTGTGTGTATCCAATTCCATTATGTGAGCCGAGTGATATCCTTGATGTATTGTTTCCACTCTTCTAATGGGTGCTTGGGAACCTCGAGTGTTTGCAAAATAGGTTTGAGGTACAACGGGTTTAACAAAGCTATTTGAGAAATTTTCCTTTTTGACGTTATTTTACAAACACTATTGGTTTGTTTAAAGTTACGAAAGTGGTTTTATCATTCTTAGAAAATCCAAGACCTTCCTTATCCTGGGACAATTTTTGACGACTTAACATATCCTCCAAAACAATGCTACTCCTTTTGAATTTTGAAAAATTCAATGTTTCATCTTGAAGTCTATAAACATTGCACTTTAAAGAGTCAACCTCTTTGGTGAGTACATCATATTTTTTGCAAGGTTCAACCACCTCTTTATTATTTGCAAGTTTCTTTACTTCTAATTCAAGATCATTGATTTTGCTTAAAAGTTTTGAATTCTCACTTTCAAGAGAGTGTTTTTCATTTAAAAGCTTTTCAAATGTTTTAGCAAAATCCTTTTTAAACCTCGGGAGTTCCTCATTTTCTTTTTGCAAATCAATAATATCTAAATCATTATTAGAAATAGAAGGATTAGATTGTACCTCTTGAGAGCCGATTGCCATGAGGCATGTTGCATCATCTTGAGGTTCATCACCGTCTTCACTATCACTCCATGCTCCTCTGACAAAAGCCTTGTTCTCCTTGGGCTTTCTACATTAACTAGCAAAGTGGCCTTCTATTTCGCAATTGTAGCAAGCTCCTTTTTGTCTCGAGCTTTCGCCACCTTTGTTTCCAAAGCTATTTCCATGGCGTCTTCCAAACCTATTGGCACCATTACCAAATTGATTGCCACGCCCGCATCAATTACCTTTGCAGAAGAACTTACGAAAGTTCCAAGCCATCAATTGAATGCTTTGGCTTCTTTTTCTTCTTCTACGTCTTCATCACTTCCTCCTTAACTATCACTATCGTCACTAGTTTGTTCTCTAGTGACTTTAGCTTTAAGAGCTAAAGACTTGACCTTTTCTTTAGTGGTCTTGGAAGCTACCCCCATCATTATCCAAGACCATTTCATAAACTTTAAGGTTGCCAATTAGCTCGTCAAGAGGAAGTGTAGCCAAATCTTTGGCTTCTTCAATGGCTATCACCTTGGCTCTCCATTGTAATGGTAGAGCACAAAGAAACTTTCTTACGTGATTCTTGCTAGAGTAGTCCGGATCTAAATATTTAAGACTAGTCCTAATAGCATTGAATCGTGTGAAGCCGCTATCAATAGTTTCTTCATTGGAGATTGAGAACTTCTCGTATTCTTGAGTGAGAAGATCAATCTTGCAATTCTTGACTTGTGAATTGCCTTGGTGAGTGATGATGAGTGTATGCCAAACCTCCTTGGCGGTTTTACACATGAATACTCGCTCGTACTCTTTACGCGGTAGGGCATTGTAAAGAGTCATCTTGGCTTCGTTATTCTCGCCAAGTTGCTTCTTTTGCTCATCCTTAAGAAGCTCGTACGACGTCTCCTTCATCATCTTTGTTTCCGAGTCTTCAACTTTGAAATAGAAATCGTCGTTTTGTATGATTTTCCATAAGTCAATATATTTGGACTTAACGTAAGTCTCAAAGCGGGCTTTCCAAAAACAAACCCCATTGGGTTCTAGCAAAGGTGGTCTTTGCACCCCTCGACATAGTTCTCTTGAGTCATGGATCTTTACTCTACTTTTTCAAAATCAGAGTAAGGATTTTGATTTTTTTTGAAAAATAAGTTTTCAACTTAAAACGACTTCTTGGGAAAGCTTTAATGCTTGAAACTTAAGTAAACTTCTCTGATACCAATTGTAGAACCGTAGAGGGTGAATACAATTTTATTGACTTCTTTAAAGCTTTTAAAACTTCAAGTCTTGAATGAGTCGAGTGGTGTGATGATCTACTTAGCAAAGAAACAATAAGTAGAAGGAGATAGAGTTAGAGACACCACGATATATACTGGCCGGGAAGGGGTGTTTAGTCCTTTTGTACGTCCAGTTACGAATCCACGACACCAAACTATTCTAGTATAATTCTTATGGTGGACTACAAACCGTATTACAATTTAACTCCACCGATATGCACAAAGATCGGCGCTCACAAAGAAGAGTTACTACCTGCGGTATTCCGTCCTCGGAATCCACCCCTAAGAACCTGTGATTCGACTTAACCTATAACCAATTAAGACTTCCCTTTGGAAGCTTACCAAACTCCAACTAGATCCCCAATGATCTAGGCTGGATCCCACGGATACAAGACTTCTCTTACAACTCGGTTGAGTGAAAGATACATAATTGAATCAAGTCCTAACCTAACCTAGAGACTCGATTCTAAAGAAATGGTATGAGAAAGAAGACCCTCGACAAAACACACAAGTATGGATTAGGTACTTGTGTGGCTCTCTTTCGGAGATGTGTTCATTTCAATAGAATGATGAGATGAGATGTTTGGAACACTTAGATGTTAGACTTAGAGGATAGGAGAAGAGAAAAGAGAGGAAAGAATGTTTGCAAGAGGTGAGGAATACAAAGGCCAAGAGGGGATATTTATAGGCCAAGAGTCCTAAAGTTGGGAAAACAATTCGCATCTAGCGCGCTGCCCACGTGTCAGCGCGTGGCCAGCGCGCCAGATTCTTGAGATTGTTTTCTTCGGGACTTTGGCATTTTAAATACCCGCACTTGTTAAACCCCCAATTGTACTTCACGCTATGACCTTTCAATCATTCTTATACTCAAGGTCAACCAACTAAAATAGGCATTTGATAAAAGCATTTGTGAAATATTTAAAAGACTTCTATTTGTTCGATATCGAGAAGAGAGAAAAGAACAATCGGACAAGGGTATTTTGGGTATTCCTCAAATGTAACTAGCTTAGTTGGGATCCAACCAAGGTTTAAGAATCTAGTTAGGGTACAAGAGAATATTTCAAGAATATTCTTAACTTGGAGAGAAAGGATGGATGTTATAGGGGGGATATTTGAAATTTGAATTTCAAATGTATTAGGTACATGTTGGATAAGAGGAAGAGATAAGGATGGGGTGTATGTGAGTTGGCATGATGTGATGGTGATGGGATAGAAAGGAGCCTCTTGATCTTGTTTGAAATGGAGGGTTGAGATGAAATGGTGAAGAGGTAAGTTGGATAGGTGAAGTGGCAAGATAAAGGGTGGATAAAGAAGTGTGTTTGTTTAGAGAGTGAAGTATGTTTGTTTAGAGAGTGAAGTGTGTTTGTTTGTAGAGGAAAGTGTGTTTGTTTGTCATTTGAATTTCAATCCAAGGAAAGAGAAGAAAGTGAGGTAAGTTAGATTGATGAAGTGGTGTAATCAACGTCTAAGATGATAGAGTCTCTGTGTGTGTGTGAAATTTAAATGGCTTTGTGAGGAAGAAGGTGAATAGTGGATATGTGATAGAGAATGTTTTGATGTGATGTGGTGGAGCCTATGTTGGGAATGAAAGGAACAACAAGTACAACAAGTACAAGGAAGGTACATTGTGTAAGGGAATGTGAGTTGTTATATGTGGGTATTATTTGGGAAAGGTTTGTGTGAAGAAGAGTTTAGGCTTGGAGAAGGTTTAAAGATGATAAGTATGAAGGTGATGATGTTTAGGGTGAAATTAAAGGATTGATTTGGGTTTATAATCATATTGCCAATAAGAAAGAAAAGAATAGGCATATTTGATTATGGGATGGTTTAAAAAATGATTGTTTAGAGTGTGTGGAAGATATAATCATTTATTGGGTTAGAAGGGTAAACAAATGATTATGAAGAATGTGTTGTAAGATTGTGTAGAAGGAGTGTTTAATCATTTGTTGGGAAAGAGATTAACAAATGATTAGAAAGAATGCGTTGTAGGAAGTGTGGTATAGAAGTGTTGTAGGGAGAGGTGTGGGAGTTTGTAAGTCATCTAGTACATGTGAGGAATACATGTGTGAGTTTGTAAAACATTTATAAGTAAAGAGGTGAGAAAACTCAAAGCATGATTAACCTACAAATACCACAAACTTAATTAGTCACTTGGACTTAATCCATGATAATCAACAATGGATGTGATCACTAATAATCTTGATTCAAACAAGCTAAGTGCTTTGCATCTAAAGTAAAACATATCCCATAACGGGAAATGATGCATTTACGCAAAGTGACATTTGACTTCGTTTGACCAATAAGGGAGTAATACCCGTTACGTGATTAAGATCATCGTAAATCCGGATTAAGGTCAAGTGAATATTTTCTTTTGATGGTATGTTGAAAATATGATCATACTAGGTTTAGAAAGAAGTTTTGGCCTTGGCTAGAGGTGTTTGATAAAAGATTTGAGTTGTTGTTTTGTTGAAAAATGGGAGTATTCGTTGTTGCTTCTCTCTAAGTCTAAACCTCATTTGGGGTATTTCCAAATGCTAAAATATCATGTACGTACCTTTATTGAAGTTTTCACATGTGTCGGGTAAGAGGAAAGCCGACACAGTAAAATCGGTAAAATGGATTTCGCATGTGGCGCGCTGGCCACGCGCTGACGCGTGCCCAGCGCGCTAGACTTGCAAATCCGATTTTACGGATTGTGGCTATCATTTTTTATTTTACATTTTGCGAGCGTTTATTTGTTATCGTTAAAACATAAAGGAGATCTTAGTCAATGTTGCACCAACAATCTCTCCCTTTTTTATGATGACAAATAAAATTTCAGAAAGCAAATGAAATTATAAATGTATTAAAAATGAAGACCACCGTTGATGTAGTTTGCGTCTTGATCTTGGCCTTCTAATTTGGTGAAGCTTGAACATTGTCTTCACCTTATGAGTCTTACATAGCTTTTCTACTCTCATGTACACTATTGCTCTTTGCTTCTGTAATTGCTAGTTATACTAGCTTTCTCCCCCGGTCCATTATAGGCATCTTGCTTTGCTTTCCTTATCCCCATTTTGTCAAATCAAAAAGGTGAGAACTTGGTCTTTTAATAGAAGGTTGATATCTTTATAAAAGTAGAGGATAGATATCATTACATGTGCTCCCCCTAGATCGTTGCTCTCCCTTGTTCAAAGGCGAGGATCTATGGGTCAAGAGTATTACCTTCGAGGTGTTCTTGGCTACAACTAGCAACAGGCAAACACAAAACAACCCAAGAAACAAACATATACACGTGTGCAAGTCCAACATGGGTTAGCTTACCATTTGGAGACTTAGAAACATGGATGAATACAAATGTGGATTATTGTGACTTTGTACATTGTTGCATATATACATATACATATTTTGGCATTATATATGCATAGTTATTCATGACTCCAATTACTTTTTGTTAAGCATAATAAAGGTAATAAGTACACAAGAAAATCACATATTATTGAGACACACATAAGTTTCACATAAGTTCAACATTTAAAGTTACAACTATATCAAATACTTTCAAAGTATCCTACTCCTTAAGATTATCCTTTGATTCTTCCTTCCCAATGTTGTTCTTAACGACACAACTCATGTTGGTAGCAACGACTAGCATGAGTTTTGTTACCTCATTAATAGAGGAGAGCATATCCCTATTTTCTTCTCTAAGGTCTTTGATTGAGTTGATCATATTTATTGTATTTTCACAACAAATAGAATAGCTACGCTCAGTGTGATTTGGGCTTAGGGGATTCTCTATCTTATCCCAAATCTTATCTTCCCCAATCCCTCTTATTAGAGAAGGGAGAATCTCGGTGTTATAAATCCTAGTTCTCATTTCCTTACTTGAAGTTTGAGAAACGACCACATTATCACCGTTATCTCTTCATCATTAAGGTACAAATCCACATCGAAGTCTGAGTCATTCCTTGAGTTTTCAAATGTATTATCGTCAAGCACACTATTTAAAGAGCTAACTTGGTTATCCGGAAGCACCATTCTTTTATAGTGGTGATGATAGTGATGATGATAGTGATTACATTTGACATCCTTTTATAGTGGTTAGATTTGAGTTCGGTATAAGATTTAAGATTAACAAGTAGCTCTTGGGTGATTAGACTTAGTACTTTTGATTCTTTAAAGTTTAAGGTAGTTATGCCTTTTGTAAGGAAAGTACTTTATTGGAAAGATAATTATGCCTTGGTGATTTAAGATTTTTTCTTGAGATTTAATTACGATTTGGTTAAAATTGGATGATCAAGTTACACAAACTAGATCCTTCAATTATGCATGCATGCATCATAACATGTTCATGCATGATACTTCCATTGTAGTTTGTTGTGTAGAGATCCTTAATCATCATTTTGGATTTTTGAAATTGATAACTTTATTTTCATTGCATTACAAGGAAAATACTTAGGATCTCGGATGAGTGGTCAAAGTTATCAAACATACTTTAATGTGTATTTTAATCCTTCTTGGATATTTTACACATATGGGCCACATAATCCATTATACACTAGCAAAGTGTTGCTAAGTATAATATCTTGGACTTATGGTCGATGTGTGTGTCAACAATGATAATATTAACTACCATAGTGTATGGTGAATTAATTTCATAGTTTCTCATATGAGATAACTATATTATCATGTTTATTCTTTGTGTATTTTAGTATGTTATGCAATACCATACCGAGTTTTATTTCAAAAGAATTCTCTTCAACTACGCGAGTAGTTTGTATGCTTGCATAAAGTTCTTCTCTTTTCTTGTCTATCCTAATACACATAACATGAAATCAACACATAAAATTAACAAGTTAACACAAATGCGAAATTTTCAACATAAGGGTGAGTTGCGATCCAAAGTGATTTTGTCAATGAATTTGTCTATTTAATCTTTCATGTCTATCATGGGGAATAGAGCATGCAATGTTGTGAATAAGTC
>BQNB010000536.1:0-96967 GCA_026074375.1 Tanacetum coccineum | reverse complement strand
TTCGTCATTCAGATGGTTTTGTAGATCTAGACTTTTCTAACCACGTATATCGTCTTAAGAAAGCTCTTTACGGTCTTAAATAAGCTCCTAGAGTCTGGTATGAGAAGCTTTCCTCATTTCTAATCGAACTCCATTTCACAAAAGGTATTGTCGATCCTACATTATTTACAAGAAGACACGGAGATGACATTTTATTAGTTCAAATCTATGTCAATGACATCATTTTTAGGTCAACAAAACCAGTTTTTTCAACAAGATTTGCAATACTAATGAAAGATAATTTTGAAATGTCAATGATCAGTGAAATGAAGTTCTTTCTCAAACTTCAGGTTCATCAATCACCTCGAGGAATTTTTATATGTCAATCACAATATACAATGGATCTTCTTAAAAACATAGGATGGACAAATGTGATAGCATTAGCACACAATGGCTACTACCAAACTAGATGCAGATTTACAGGGTACCCAAGTTGATCAAACTAAATATCGTAGTATGATTGGGGGACTTATGTATCTCACTGCTATTCGACCAGACATTGCCTTTGCGACATCTGTATGTGCGCGTTATCAGGCACGCCCAACCGAAAAACACCTCAAAGAGGTTTAAACGATCTCTTAATATCTAAGATAAACCATTAACATGGGTCTATGGTACTCGAAGGATTCTGGGTTTGAGCTAATTGCATATTCAGATGCGAACCTTGTAGGGTGTAATTGTGATTGCAAAAGCACATCTGGAGGCATTCAATTTCTGGGAGATAAGCTAGTTAGTTAGTCGTCGAAAAATCAAGATTATACAGCAATGTCAAATGCGGAAGCTGAGTGCGTATCATTATCTGCATGTTGTGCTCAAGTCATTTGGATGAGGACACAACTGCTAGATTATGGATTTCGGTACAACAAGATTCCAATATACCGTGATTCACAAAGTGTAATTGCCATATCTTGCAATCTGGTACAACATTCACGTACAAAACACATTAACATCCGTTATCACTTTATCAAGGAGCATGTTGAATGAGGTACCATTAAACTTTACTTTATCGGGACGAAATATCAACTTGCTGATCTATTTACAAAATCCCTTCCAAAAGAAAGGTTTGAGTATTTAGTTTATAGGATTGGTACACGATTATGTACTCCCAACGGAGATTGGAACGTCAGAAAAAAGTTATCGTTCCTTATAAAAGATCATACATCAAAACAAATTGTAAATATTTTTCAAAAATAAAATACAAAATTAAAAAAAAATCAAAAACAAGAAACAATATTTTTTTACTATTTTTCAAAACTGAAAATTAAAAAAAAATTGAAAAATACAAAAACACAAAAATATAACTTAAAAATACAAACACATATCTTCTCCGTTTTATATCAGTTGCATGATATTGTATTTCTCAAAAAGTGGTTCTTTAAATGCAAAATCAATATATCATGAACTGAGGGGAGTAAAACATTCAAAATGTTCTTTCACTGCTAAAATACATGGTTTGTAATCAAAATCTATTTACAAACAAAGGATTTCTTTTAAAACATATTTCAAAAATCATCATGTTTGAAAAATTCAAATGTGCAAAATTGCAAAAAATAACAATCTCTTGAATAAGTTCTTTAATTAGAAATTTATTCGAGGGAGAGTTATGAAATTCTTAATTTTCAAACATCTTCTCAAGAATGTTCAAAACTGCAAAAATTAACTATCTTTCGATAAAGTTCTTTAATTAGATATTTTATTGATGGAGAGTTATAAAATTTTCAGTCAAATCATCATCAAAAAACAAAAATGTGTTTTCAAAAGCAAAAATAACTTCATTTTGAACAAATTTTTATCAAAAAGAAAAGAAAACTTCAAAAAGAGATAATTGACGAAGGGGGAGTTTAAAAAATTTTTAATTCAAATGGAGAATCTTAACAAAACCGCAAAATAGTTTAAAAAAGTATGATGTGAAAAAGTGCAAAACTATCCAAGGTGAGTTATGAAATTGTTTTTTGATCCAAAAGTTCAAAAGTAACTAACAAGGCAAAAAGTTGTAAAAGTGCAAAGATAACTACGTATGGTGCTTATTGATTACAAAGAAACTTGAGAGCTGAAATGGACAAAGTTCAAAAAGATCGCTTCGTATGGATCAAAAGAAGCTTACGTAAGTAACTTAGAACAAAAAACCTGCCAAAAATTTGGAATGTTCATTTCGGAAGTATAAAAGAAACAATTTCATACGCAACCTTATCACTTTCGTAAAATAATCAAAAAGGGTTTCGTAAATTCTCTGAGCTTTCGTAACAAAGAAAACACGATCCAAATCGTTTTGTTGGTTATCTGTGATAGAAAAACGTAAGAAAACGTGATCTATTCATTTAATTTGTGATTAATTTGTTGATTTAATAAATTGTAATAGGTTTTGTAATAGACTAAGTTTCATAAAAAGAAAAGTAATTGAAACATGAATTGAAGCAAAATGTTGATATATTCCTGTGATATAATTAGAATACAATGAACACGAAAAACATCCATTTGTGGATTTAAGAACATGATGTTTTGTAACGATGACAGGTTTTACGTTAACTTTTAGAAAATTTGCTTTTAAACATAATATTGAGCTTAAGTTGTTTACAAAAAAGATATAAATAACTCATAATAATTTTTATTTTTTACCCCCCCCCCAAAAAACAATCGTTTATCATTTTTCAAGTGGATAATTATGTTTACGAAAGTAATGACTCAGGTTTTGGTTTCGTATGGACTTATCAATTGGGTTTCGTAAACAGTAATGGGCCAAATGAGTTGGTTTCGTAAATGATATTTTAGGCTTAAAAATTAGTTTCGTAAGTCATAATGGGTTTTTTAACTTGGGTTTCGGAAGAGTTTGTTAATAGGACAAATTTAAAAAAAAATACTCAAATGTGCTTAATCGTTAAATAAAATGACATCTTACGAAAACAAATGATAAATTTTTTATATAAAATCAAATCTTTATATAGATAAATGGATCAAATGGTGAAGATTGTGTCCGGTTTTGACCGTTTCCTGAAATTAACAGGATGAGGATTGAGCAATCTACTGACCATCCATATATCGTATATAAGTATATGTTTTATATAACAAAAAATTTCATTCAAGTGATCAATGATTCAACAATGAAGAGAAAAACAAAGTGGTGTTTCAACTGTCTGTGATCATAAGTTTCTCATGTTTTCATCAAAAGGCAAAGTTCAAAAGTTTTGAAAAGATTGTTTCAAAAACCGTTTCAAAAGTGATGTATGACTATCTATTGTACATAATTGGGTAAATTGTCTAAGTCATGTCCGGTTTTGACCGTTTTCTGCAACGAACAGAATGAGGAGTGAGTGGCTTAGTGACCATCCAGTTATTGTTTCATTATATTGGTTGTATAATCATTGTTTTCAAACATCTTTGGAAAACTTGTGTCTTTGGAAAGTTATCTCAAATTCTATCAAAAAGTTGTTTTTTGTGTCACAAAGTGGTACTCTTTTACTAAAAAGTTTTTTGAAGAATATAAGGGGACGTTTGGTACGACTGAATCGCAAAGAATGGAAATAAAGTAAGAAATGAATCGTAAAGAAAAGAGAATAAGTCTCAAGAAAGATGATAGATTCATATGTTTGGTACCCATTAAAGAATCAATGTGAGGAATATCATGTTTTTAAAAAAATTGCACTTTGTAAAATCTTAAATTTAAAAAAAAATCTTTTTTCGTACTTTTTATATTTAAAAAAATATATTTCGTAAAAAATTTAAGAAAATTTTACAAAAATTTAAAAAAAAATCAAACTTTTTAAAATCTTTATTTTATAAAAAAATTTAAAATTTTTTTCGTACTTTTTAAATTTTAATTTTTTTTAAAGAAATTTTTTTAAAAGTTCAGAAAAATAAAAAAGTAAAAAAAATCGAAGTAAAACGTAAAAAGTTTTAACTTTTTTATTTTTTCTTAATTTTTTAAAAAAATAATTTTTTGTTAAATTTAAAAAGTACGAAAAAAAATAAATTTATTTTAAAAATTTAAGATTTTAAAAAGTACGAATTCTTTTTTTTAATTTTTTAAAATTTTTTAACGAACAACAACGTAAATGAAAAGCATGTGCCACACAGATGATTTGTCCTTTTTTTTACATAGTTTTTTTATTCTCAAGTTGGTGATTCTCACCATTCTCCATTTTTTTTAAGAATGGATTTGCTTTCCAAAGAATCATATTTTAATTATCTATTCTCATTCTTTGAGGTACCAAACTAAGAAAATCTTTCTCATTCTGTTTCTCACCTTTCCATTCCATCATACCAAATGTCCCCTAAAGTTATACTCTTGGATTTTTTAAATCATCAATGCTTGTCACAACTTGTGTTTTTGCCAAGTTGATATTTTAAAAAAATAATCAGAGTATATTTTTATTTCTTGAAAAGAGTATCATTTCACAAAAGCTTTTTGGTGAGGAAACTCAAAATAGAAAGAGAGATAAAATCCATACGCGAAAAAGCAAATCAAAGTATGCTCGAAAAAGAAATGCCAGAGCATATAAAATGAGATTAAAATAAAAAAAACGAATAAAGCATATGGCATGTGCCCGAAAAAACAAGAATTGTCACATGAGAAAAAAAATGATCAGAATATGCTCAAACAGAATTGCCAGAGCATATAAAAACAGACAGAATGGAAAGAGAAAAAAATGTTATATAAATGTATTACAAAAAGGTTTATCTCATTTCACTAAATCACTTCAGTCCTCATAAGTATTCCACAAAGGGCTCAACCAAGTAAAATCCATCTGCTCAACTTGTTCTAGAGATGTTCATACAATATAGGAGATGCAACAATTACGCGTGCTGCAGGGTATCCATGGCTCTCTTGAAATGAAAGATCGATTGGCCAAATCATACTTGATCATCCACTCATCTATGCTTTAACTTAACTGACCACAGTTGATGTCCCTAAAACTGTTGTTTTTAAAACCTTACAACAATTGGAGGACATTGTTAGCAAAGAATCTGGTCCTGAAGACCAATCAAGTTAATGCTAATACACAAAGGACTTTATCTATACCATGGATATGTTTTGAGATATCTTCATTTTCCAAGTGGAAACTCCTGAAAATCCATTTTTCGCACCAGTCAACATTGAGACTATTGAATGTTTTCATGAACAGGGGTTGGCTAATCAAGGTTGTTGTTGATAAAGGTTTAGGATTCTACATGAAGAATCTAGCTCAACCATGGCAAACAATGTTCAAGGTGTTCAACCGCTGCTTAACAACAAGAACATCTAGACACGATCAAACAAAGATCAATATTCTTCAACAGTTTCATGCCATGATCAACCGAACAAATGTTTATTATGTTGCTCTTCTATGGTGGGATTCAAGAACCATATAATCAGAAAAAAGGAAGTCGTCCAGTACCTCGATTCATCACGCTTATTATTTCTGATTTGATGAAGAAATTCCCAAAAATTCCTCAAAGGATTGAAGAGGATTATCATTCCATCAAGGATGATATTCCATTGGTTAGTATGTATACTACTAGGAATGTGCTTGTACGAGGGATGCTGATTCCGAATGCGTTTCTGAACTGAGAGACCTGGCCACTGATGACTTTTAAGGAGTATGAGATGGGTGTATAGAATGTAGATTGTTCCAATTGCATCAAGCCGCAACCGGTTTTAACCCACAATAAGCAAACGTCAACGCTGATACGCACTGCTGAAAATTCAACATCAATTTTATCTGATAAGAAGTCCAAAGACTCAGATCAAGCACAGATCTAGATATATGAGAAATTTTTAAAAGCTAATTTGAAAATCAAAAAATTTTCTCATATCAGATGAACATCCATACGATGTTTATCCTCCTGCAGGGATAAACAATGCGAAAAAATATTTTGTAAGACAAAAAAGCAAATGTGAAAAAGAAAACTATTTGTGAATGGAAAGACCAATACTACCGACGATGAAGCATCTATAAGAATCAACCCTTAGGGGAGATTTGTTAGGTTACACGTGTAAAGTGTTTATTAATTAGTAAGTTCCATTATCAATGTCAATCACAACCTTTAATTATGAAATATAGAATCAAGATGCAAGAAATTAAAGACTTTTATTGATGAAAAGAAACAAAACATAAAAGGAGGCTAAACCTAATCTTGACAATGTATTGGTGTATGATGGAATGTCTTACCTTAGAAAAAGAAAAAAAAGAGTATTAAATACAACTAAGTGGGGTCGTCCGCCTATGTAGGCTTAGTGCCTTTTGCGGACTTTTTGCCTCAACACGGCCCTTTTTACAATTACAATACATTAAATAACGAGCTAGTCAAACATCGTCTAACCATCGAGCAACCGAAACTTCATTTAGCTTCAATTCTTGTTCTAACAATCTCCCCCTAGGAGAGGTCGCTCGAGATATGCACATCTTAATTGTAGATTTCAATTCTTTTCCCTCGAATCCAGCAGCGCTAATTATTTGAATTCTAGCATATACTGCCAGTGTCTTCAGCTCGTAGTCTTTTGGGGTTCTCAATTGATGTATTTTTTGCATCAGATAGATAATTCCAATCTTTAAAACCATGATCTTGATCTTTAGAACATTAATTACATTGTTTGATAAACTTGATCTTGATCTCTAGAACTGAAAATATATGTGATCTTTGTCTTTATTTTTGCTCTCTACCCATTTGCTGAACTGTGGTCCGAACATGCTTACTATATTTTGTTGTAATCCTAAAGCAGTTTTGTGATCTTTCTTCTTCTAGACCCTTCACAGTCTCAAACATTTGAAGAAGACATTGATTCTTGAAGGATGTCGAAAGCATAGTAAATCAGCTTTCTTGATTTCTTTAAAAATCTTGGATGTGGTGGGAGCATGTGTCTTTCAACAGGATTCTTAAGTATGAATAATATAAGTTTTTAGCAAACTATCAGCAATCAACGGATTTTCTATGTCAATAACCACCTATGATCGTTTGCTAAGGGACTAGTCAATACTTTGTTGCAATTACAAGTGCAATGATAACCTTATAGTTTTAGCAAACTATCATCTAGGAACGGGATTGAAATCTCTTTACCAAGTAGCCGTATTGCTCTGAGTAGACAACCTTTGTTTCAAAAACAAGTGATCCGAAATACCACTACAAAACGAATATTGCAACCTGTGATTAATAGATTCAATAAAGAACCTTCTGACATGTTTCCAAGCTCAAAGCCTTTAAGTCCTCCATATACCAGAAGTACACAGAATCCCGTATGCTTGTTGTTTACTCTAAACCAGAATGGTCCGTAGACTTACACAACTATAGTATTTCTACTAATAGAATAGTAAAAGAGTGAGTCAGTACCATAGCTTACTATATGGCCTGACTATAAACCTATAATTCCTTGTTCAACGTTTTACTTCTTAATACAATTAAGTATCGTAGAAGGCCAATGACAAAAAAATGGTTTGAAAAAAACATTCGATGTGCTTATGAAATTTATTTATGACACAACGAAAGTTTAAATCAGCTGCCTGATAGATGTTTTTTATAAAGATATCTCGAAAGATATGAATTGCCTCATGGCCTCTCATCAAACTCATACAAGTATTTGTAAGACTAGTCATTCTCGACTATTGGATACTGTCCAAAACAAGTATATGAGGAATCTAACGAATACCCTGGTGGTACAAAATCTCATTCCTCGCATTCCTTAAGAAACACTTTTCTATAATCATGAAACAAAAGATTCCTTGTGAATTATCAAGATACTATGTGTATAGACACAAAAGGCTTTAGGGTATCGTGACATTGTTGAGTATAATTATCACTTTTACTCCCCCTATACATGGGCATTGATATTCTACAGTGTTTCACACATGCAAGGAAATAGACCTTAGCATTATTCTCCTCCATATTATAACATCAAACATGCTATAACCATCACAAGCACACATACGGACTAGATAGACATGTGAGAATTTATGAGGATCCATATTTATGTATAACCCATGGATCAATTAAAAACTGTTATCAATAATTTTTAAGTCACATTTTCTCCCCCGATCAAAAGTATGCAACTTTTGTATTGTTTTGATCTATTAATGGACAAAATGTTTGAGCTGCTTCTCCTCCTCAAACATTGAGGTGAGCTAAATGAGCACAAAACAAGTGATTATGAAACAAGATCTAAACAATACCGAGACACAGGAGTTAGAATCAATCTTCGGAGGACATTAAGGTTGTTGGCTCGTTTTCAACATTCAGTAATATAATCAGCAACAGTTAATCCAAATGACCTACAAAAACTTTGTTAGAATAACTGATTGTTCTCCCTCTCAAACAATGACTCGTTTTCATTTAAATAGTTTTTAGTCAATGTCTGAATATGACCCGAACAAGTATGATATATCAAATGATTATAAGAAAATTGGTTGTGTCATAGACGACTTCCGCGTCTGTAAAGAAATAACGCAACTGAAATTACATTAACAACTCTTGGGTTGCACAGATATAAAGTAATCCGATGCCCATGAGAACTAAATTACCTGTAATACAGGAACAGCTGTCTTTTTGGCGACAAAAACTTCCTAAGGTAGGACCCGGGTTACCGTTGAAATAACTGCAAGCCATTTATCTAATTTAATTTGTACATTATTTTATCACCGTATTCTATTTATCCTTTTGTTTTTATTCTCAAATATACACAAATATACCCCTAGATAAGCAAAGCTTTAGCATTCAAAAATACAAGATATCCCATGGAACCTATCCTTTTCGTATCACTAAAAGTATTGCAATCATTTGAACCTAGCGATGCATAGTAACTTAGAACTATAACTAACCCGAAGTACGTTTCTCAAGGCTCAACAATGGTTTCCATATATCCTTGTTAAAGGATAGTTATCATATAACTCTAAATGTCATCCATGGTTTCCACTGAGGCTTAACACTAACCAACAACCTTTCCCTTTGTCTCCAAGCTTGTCTTAGTAGTGTTTGCACATTAATGAGTTTCTGTTGCATTCCAATCCTTCTTAGTATGATACACACTATTTTGGCCCTGTTGGTTTTTGGTATTCCCAGACTTCAAAGAACTAATCACAAAACTGATTATGATAAACAACATTTAACCTCCTATTGTGATCTGCTACTCTCCTACGCATTCACTAACTATTTACTGGCAAGATCCGATGGTTCCGAGTATGGCTCTTTGGCATAGGTAGCGAGATTCATGGCAAGGTTTGGTTTTCTTTGTAGACTGATTCATAGGCACATTAGTCTTCTTGTTTTGAGCACTGGTGGGTGTTCTGTGTGGGTCTATTTGAAGACCTGGGGTTCCTGAAAAGTAACTTGCTTTATCCTTAGGTCAACCGGAGTTGGTTTTCCAACCCAATTGGCTCTTTTGGAGGTGAACGTACTTTGAACTGTTGGTATACATCCCTAAGAGCAGTACGTTGGGGTTACTCAAGGCTGTAAATCCACTACTTATTTTGCCACTCAGCTCAGTTTTCAGTTTGGCATTCTCAGCAGTTAAGGCATTAATCTTTGCGGTGAATGTAGAACGTGAGTAAGCATTAGATTTTGACAGTTCTTTATAACGTCGTTTCACATTCTCGTTCTCTACCTTAAATCCATCATTCTGAATCCTAACTGAAGTGATCGCATCTTTCAACTGAGTTAGCTCAGTTTCTAAGGCCTGCTTATCGAAGCTACCTACAGTGGATCCTACATTCAACATTTCAGTTTGAAGGTTTGATCTGAAGTTTGCAAGTGTTCTATGGTGTCATCTTTCCCTTGAAGCTGATCCTTTAACTTGTTAATTTCAAAATTGCATATAGATCAGTTGAGTTATAATTATCACAAACCACTGGTTTTGAAGACATTCCTTGTTACATTTTTTGAAAATTTAAAACTTTAAATTACGTGATACTTTTTCGATAAAGTCACAATGTTTTTTCAGGATTCCATT
Organism: Tanacetum coccineum; assembly: GCA_026074375.1. NCBI lineage: Eukaryota > Viridiplantae > Streptophyta > Magnoliopsida > Asterales > Asteraceae > Tanacetum > Tanacetum coccineum. Next base: position 87,018 of record BQNB010000536.1, on the reverse strand, counting down.
AAGATTTGTTGCTTCTTTAAAATCTCAGCTTCAAGTTCTACGACTTTGGAGTGTTCCCTATCGCAATTAGATCTAAGTTCTTCGCAAAGGCAATTCGAACTAAGGGGCACAACAATATCAGAAGCAAGCACAATAGAGCATATATCTTTCCTCTAATACAATAAGCAATTAAGCATTCATTTTTGAATTAAAATATTTTTTCTCTCTATTTCATGTTCTTGTTCTGCAAGAACGACGCGTTCAATACTCCGTGTCCAGCTCGTCAATATCCGCAATGTATTCAGTTACTCTGTAACAATGCTTTCATCATTTTTTTGAACAAGTTGTTTTTAAACATTTTCATAAAAAGGTATGAATTGTTCTGTAAACATTGCTTTATACAGTTTTTAACTCCTGATCCGCTTGAATAGCGACATGGATCTTTTCTTTGGTTTATTACATGTGCAAATGCCGGAATCCTCGATTCAAGCCTTTAAACAAATGGAAATCTTGACTCTTTCTGGACGAGTAGCGGAACAAAAATGGAGTCACATTTTAGTTGGGGTTACTTTTCTAAGTAGCACGTTCTTTAGCATAACCAATAACATGTTCTCGGGATAGTTCCTTTCTGAGAACAAAGTACTAACCATGCATTGAGCTCAGCAATAGTTTATGGTTTTTTAATTGTCTCTAGTCTTTCAGACCATCTTAGTTCTACTGACTTGCAGCGTACTAATGAGTCTTCATTTGTCAAGCACTTTAACCGAGGTTATGGGTGGGTTTAAAAAGTGCATGGCCATCATACAAGTGAGTTGAGACAACTTACTTGTTTGAGGTTCCACGAATTGCTATGACTAGCTCTGGTTTTGTGCAAATCATGTGTTGCTAGGTTAGGTCGTTTTGTTAACATTGGAATAGTTTGTGTTGGTTTTGTTGAAATCTTTGCAAAATATCTGTTGCAACTTTATTAGCACTTTTTAAACAAACTATTTCTTCAAGGTACTTGTCCTCAAGGACCTTTCTTCAGAAACAACCTTTTTACTTTCATTTTCAAAGAGTTAATTGACTCAAACGTTTTGGAGAAAGTTTTGACTTAGCAACACAATTATCTTCATTCAAGCTCCAGCATTTCCGTTTGTTACGTTGAATAATGGTCTGGTCTAAATCATGTTTGACTTTATTACGTTCTAGACTAACCATTTCTTTGTGTGCGTCTTGCAACTCTAGCTCTTAAGGAGTCAATAACCAGGGCTTTGTTCTGGTTAACCTAAGAGTGTCTGCTAATTGTTTCTCAAGTCCATCAAGATGGTAATCATGGATAACTCAACCGGGTGGCAGCAGAAGATACCTTCATTGGAACATCTTGAACTCGTTTTCAAGTGAATTTGAAGGATAAACAAATCGTATAGTCATCATAACCGATCAAACATCGAGTCTAGTGTTCTTCCTGGTGCATCTCATGTGTCAACAGATGATTCACATTATCAAAGATTTGATTAGCATCAGTGTGTACCTCATTGACTTGACTGGTGGTTGCACCATTGGTTCCACTTGTGGATGACAAGTTAGCCATGAAAGTTGCTGCTGCATGAGGTCCTTCATCTACGTCAGAATCGTACGCGTCCTCATGGCTTACTTCAAACATGTTGGTAGTCGTAATAGCCAGTGGCTGATCATAAGGAGCGGTACATTCTACATCAACAAGGAATGCTTTAACTTCAGCATCTAAAATTGTTCCTTTCTTCTTAGCTTCCATTAACAGCATCTTGTCCTTGAAGTACTGAGAGTCTTTTACTATCTTTTCTCCTTAACTGCCTAAATACAGCCCTTTCTTCCTGGAAAAACAGTTGTAGAGCATATCACCTTCTTCCCTACGTTGTCCATCATCTGCCCGTAGCTCTGTGTTCCTCGATTACCCGTATTACCAACATTACCCGGAGCTCATTCTCACTGAACGGTTTTCATAATAATCTGCCCGTCATTGCACCGTAGCCTGACTAAACAAAAATCCTTATTTGGAACATGTCCTGAGTTGGTTGTTGGTTAGAGGAAACTGCTTTTGGAAACCACTCAACAAGTTTACGATTTGGTTCATGGTTGCCAACATAGCATCATTGCTTGATTGAGGGACTTGTTGTGGGGTGGAGAAGTTAGTGGTCCATATTGTGGTGGTGGTGGAGTAGTGGTTTGAGTTGGTGCATGGTAGTGTGTTGTTTGAGCAAGGTATGCAAAGGATCAACAATGCTGGTAGACTGCTCCTGTTTCTTGAGTGTCTTCATAGCATGTGGTTCATATGATTTATAGTGCTAGGTATTAAGTTCAACATAGGTTTATCGCAAAATAACCATGTTGTTCTTAGGCACATTGGGTCCACCATACTTTGCCCAATACGGAGGAAGGTTGCTGACAAACTTGGTGTTCATCTGATGAGTGGGGATGTCAAGCTGAGTAATCTTCATATCATTGATCAGCTTGTGGAAACGAACAAAGTAGTCATGAATTGACTCATTTCCCTATTCATCAAAATCTTTCGAAACTCATCAAACAGTGCTTCCTTCTGTTAGTTTAGAGACTTTAACCCGAACCATTCATTATTACTCTACAATTGTCCCAAATCTCTTCCCCATTAACGATCTGGTTTAGTATGTTGAATACATGTCTTGGGAGCCCTTGACTGAGAATGTTGGTTGCTTGAATATCAGCTAGTTCTTTATTGTTCTCAATCTTAGTAAACTCTTCATCCCGCTTGTCTCTCTTTACTTGTACTGTAGCATCACCTTGACCTTCTGTCACAGTGATTTGGGGATGCGGAGTAGGTCTGTTTTGGATTGATCTCCAAATTAACTTTCCAAGAGGTTTACCACGAATGTATCTCTCGATACGAATCTTCCACGATTCGTAGTCACTTTCAACCAATATGAGAGGACGATTGTCAGTTCCTGCTGCACTTGATTCCTTATCAGTTGACATTTTTGATTTAAGTATGAATGAACGGATCTCAAGTGAATGTTGTTATGTTTGATTTGGGTTTATGTTTGATGTTGTTTGATTTTTTTTTTTATCAAAGAAAATCAACGTCGTCGGTGTTCTTGTCACAAAAGGTTTTGACTATTCGGCTATTGTAAAGACTTGGAAACACTTTCATTTGTTGTTGTAAAATCAACTAGTTATGTGCCGCCTTGTATTGTACAGTGCAGTTCCAACAGTTCTTACTAGTTCCGGGTTCACGTAAAAAAATGCAACTAGATCGGTCATAATGAAATCGCTAAGATCGGTTTGTTATAACACGTTGCTAGTTCGGTTGATGAGGGTTGTGACAAGGTTTCGGTATCAAAGAGTAACTAGATCGGTTGGTCTTTTAATTCCTCCTTCGGTTTCAAGAAGCAATGATACTTGTTCGGGATTGCCTTAGCTTGAACTAGATATATTGTTCTTGTTCGAACTCGTTCGGTGCTCATTGAGTGTGAGTAAACTATCGTATCGGTTGCGAACTGGTTTTGGTTGTCACGATCGTCCTGTCCTTTGTCTTTTACCGAAACAACAAAAATTTTCACCGTCCTTGTAGCTAAATAAATTTATCTGAGGTTCCCTTTCCTTTTTGCAAGATCGCTACAATAATCTGTTAATCTCAAGAAATCCGCTAGATCGGTTTGGTGATAGCATGAACAAGCAAAATATATCACGATCTAATCCACAAAACAAGATCAATACTCTTTTTCTTTTTTTTTCGAACCACAAAAAAAAATCGCTGAATCCTTGATTGCTAACGAGATGGTTATTATGATATTAGATCTAAACATAAACCATCTATGAATCAAGAATGAAAGCAAACTCACAAAAAAAAATCGGATCCCTTCTTACTTATTTATTATTCCGAATAAAAAAAATAAAACACTAACCAAATTAATTCCTCAATCTTTAAGGCTCTTGATACCAATTGTAGGTTCCATGATCATTCAATCACAACCTTAATTATGATATGTAGAATCAAGATGCAAGAAATTAAAGACTTTTATTGATGAAAAGAGAGACAAAACATAAAAGGAGGCTAAACCTAATCTTGACAATGTATTGGTGTATGATGGAATGTCTTACCCTAGAAAAAGAAAAAAAAAACAAGAGTATAAATACTCTAAGGGGGGCCCGGCCTATGTAGGCTTTTGTGGGCCTTTTGCGGACTTTTTGCTCAACGGCCCGTTTACATTACAATACATTAAATAACGAGCTATCAAACGTCGTCTAACTTCGAGTGACCGAAACTTCTTTGTTAGACTTCAATTCTTTGTTTCTAACATATTATATGAATTGGTCTTTGTATAGTTTTGATTAGTTTTATAGTTTTATTAATAATTATAATGTAATAAAGTCTATCTTGGTCAAAGTTAAGTAATGTTGACCAAGGTTTGACTAAAGTTAGGAAAATAGATTAGGATAAGCAGTAAGTATAAATACCTATCTAGGAGGGGTATTTATACAAGTCTTTACATTTGTTGTAATTTACTTCTCCCTCCCATTTCTATTTTCTCTTTGAAAAGAAAATTTAGAAAATGATGAAAAATACTCTCTAGCTCCTCTCCTTTATTATTTAAGCTTTCGTATGATTACTACTATGCAAACATGACATATAACAGTGATTTTTGATATTAAGGCTATATCCCTTATATTTAATATAAGTATTTCATGTTGAATTAGAAAATTTTAAAATATCAAAAGTTATAATGAAAGAATCAATCAGGTTTCTTGCAACTCAATTTTAGTGTGGATCACAATTGTTCTTGACAAAAAGAAGAATACTTAAACATGATACAATTTGGTCTCAGGTTAAAAAAGTTAATGTAAAGCAAATTTTTGACACTCGTATCTTCAAGTTCACTTGGCATTAATTATTGTTTAGTTTCACACATGTCGTACGAATAGAGAAAAATAAATCAAGCACTATATTATTATTTCATGTACAATAGATGATATTTTTGTTTCAAATATGACATGTTAATTGTTGCATGTATAATAATTTTAAACACAACACATGAATATAAAATCTTGTATGATCTCATACAAATATCTTAAAAAATAAAAGTTGCATTGGACTTGACATATAAGAGGTAATGCTAACCTGTTACATCTACCATTTTTCTTTTACTATACACTTCTTTCCATTAGGTCAACAACACACTTGCTTGCCTTAACAAGTTACAACCCTCCAATTCTTTACTCTTTTCTTTTCAAATCTTCTTCGTCACCAAGACATAACCAAGAAACCACACAAATAAAAGACAAAAAACACCATTGGTATAAGTAAAAAACACCAACCAACACACCAACAATCTCATAAACACATAAAAAATAGTTTTATCGGGCATGGAGCTTCATTTCTATGTAGATCATCATTCGTCAGTCTTCAAAGATCCATCTCCCAGGCCAAATCTTTATCATATTCACAGTTAAATATCTACAACACCACAAAAATAAATGAATCATTACACTAACCACATTCATCACATATTCACAATAAACTAATAAAGTGAAAAAAAATAAACAAACAAAATCAATTATGCACACAAAAAGAAATGGAATGGTTAAGCTAGAGAAAAAAAATGTGCAAAAATAAAAATGTGTGTATGACTTTCATGTGTTATTTATAGCTAAATATGTAACTTAAACATATTAATAACTATATGTGAAGAGACTCTTTTAAATGCTAAGGAAATCAAATTGACTAAACGCGTGTTACATGAATGCTTACAAAATAAAACATCAATATTTTCAAACAATAATGTGGTTATTATGGAAATTAATCGGGTATAAGTGATAAACAAATTGATGCGTGATATGCTAAAAATGAGGTCATTAATAGCACAAATTTTTATCTTATATATTGTACATATTCTTATAGCAAAGATGACAAAACTGAGACGCTTGAAGCATCCCACAATTAATTAAGTGTACTCCCATCTTTAAGTTACATTTAAAACATTAATCTTTCAAACATATTTTTTATAATATATGGCGGTTATTATGGAAATTAATGGGTATTATGTGATAAAAAAAAATTGATGCGTGAGATGCTAAAATGCATTAATAGCACTAATTTTCATCTTATATATTGTACAATTCTTATAGCAAAGATTACAAAACTTGAAGCATCCACAATTAATAAGTGTACTCAATCTTTAAGTATATAAGATAATAATGGAGTTTGTTTTTTTCATGATTCGGTGTAAAATTGGTAGATATCTATCGGTTTTTTGGTATACGATAACTGAAATTCTTGATTTCCCTCCCTAAATTTTAATTTGAAAATTTTGTTGTAATTATACAAAATATGAAATTCACTATAATATCACTGTCTAATGGCTACTCAAAAATAAGTACAAAACCAATTTAGAACGTAAACAATTTGTAATTTCAACCCTAAAATTTGAATTGAGATCAAAATTTTCACTCTTATACAAAAATTTTGAATATCACTAAAAAATAGAAAGATTAGACTATCCTTCAAATAAAAATTACTCCAAGTTTCCCACCAATTTTTTTTAAATCCTTAAATCCTTGACGTTAAACTCAAAGTGTAAATCGCGAAAATAAAATTTTCAATTATCGCATTGTTCTTGAAAAATAAATTATCTGCTAGTTATCTTGGCTGCCAACATAGGAAATGAGTAAATGTTTGAGGCAGATAACATGAAATGTGATCTAACTTGAAGCGAGCTAGGTGTTTATCTCAGAGGGGAAACAAATAGCTCCTGTAACACGTAGTATTGTGTGGATATAGGTGAGGTAACAAACCCTTAAAGGCGAGATAATTAGCGATTAACTGTTGCGAGGTAAGTTATCTAGCTTCAAAACCCTTATTGGTGCGATAACTAGGAGGCGAGCTATGAGCTAACTTTTTGACGTAAGTTTTTCACACATACATCATAAAAACAATAACTTTTATGAATTTATCCGTAAAATCAAACGTTTTACACAAAAAAACCATGGTTTGAAACTTGGCTCAGTTTTATGGAGTAAAAACCACAAATTTTGATTTTTGTTTATAAAAATCGAATCACTCCACAATCATATACTCGTTGTAATACCAACTGTTGGGCATAAAATAACAATAATCGAACATATGATTTAGGAGAGTTTTAGAGAGAAATATTTTAGAGACGGAGATGAGAGACTAGTTCTAGAGAGAGAAAGCTATATGTGTATATTGAAGACACACCCCAAATGGTGGTGTTTGGGGAGTATTTATACTCCTTACAGGGACGAGCTCGTAGCTCATGCCATGATGTATCGTTGTGTGGTGTATATTTTATTGATTCAAGTTTTAAATTTATATTTTGCCGACAAAATCAAAAACAACACTTTAACGGGCAGTGTACCCGATCGGTAGTAGTTTTGTGGTGAGTAGGGTGTCGAACACTTGAAGCGAGGTTAAATCTATCAATTTAATTAATATCTTGATTATCTAATCTATGTTAATTCTATTCTATTCTAAACCTATGTTAAACCTATGTCAGTCTAAATCCTAATTCTAACGGGAAAATAGGGTTTTCAGCCTAAGAGACTGGCACGGTTTGGTTGGTGACTATAATCAATTCAAGGCACTTTTACCTACGCAAGCTAATTAACAAAAGATAAAAGAGCGGTCGAACCTTATATAAGAAAACTATATTAACCATTATCAATCCGGTTAGAAAGTTGGTTTGTTTATTAAGTGCAATGATTTCTTCTCTCGAGGTGGCATATTATTCTTAAGACTTAGGCGTTACATCATCCTAAGACCTAGACACATTACTTCTGTCACAATTAATGCATCCACATAAAACATCCTTATTTGCTGATTATAATCTATCTTAGGGATTAAAGCAATGATGATCTTATTAAACCCTAGCTCATAGAGACTTTACCCATTTACCACTTAATGGCAATTCATACACTAGTAGTCTACTTGTCTAACTATCCAATGAAATCAGAATGTTACTTGTTGAATTATCTAGGTCACCTGCTAGTCAACACGATCAATAAACCATTGGCAATATCCAATTAACTTGTTAATCCCGAAGCGTATCCTAGACACAGACTTAGAAGGACAATATTTGTGTAACTATAATTCTAGATGTATAAATTAATATATGGAGAGCTATCCCGGACTCTAGATCTACTTGGTCCGCTTTACTAGATCCAGTTGAATGATATGTCACATACAAAAGCGCGTAAACAAGTATTAATTGATAAACATAAACAAGCATACAACGATAAATCAAGAAATCGAGATAAACAAATATCAAACATTCAGATCTTTATAATAATGGCTAATACCCGAAGGTATTCGCCTTCAAACGTCATAATAAATACAAGAGCAATTATTTAGTCAAGGTAAACTAACCGAGTTAACGAATGATACCAAAAACTGAACGATTACTAAAGTATATGGAATTACACGATGTCTTCTATGGAATTGATAACGTTGCTCGACCTCTTCTGCTCTTTTTCTCTTCTGAAAATCGACTTTTATGGTTTAGGTATCGAGAATATGATTTAGCACACTGAAAACTCGTTTTTTGAGTTTTCTATTTATAAGGTCTGGAAGTCGGTTGGATACGGCGTATCTAAGTGTTGGATACGGCGTATTGAGGAGTTCTTAGAGTAGGGACCACGCTTGATATCTTCCAGAATATTATATTGATTCCATACTTTGAATACGGCGTATTGAGTCTCCCTGGATATGACATATTGAGCTTATTCCTTTGTGGTCTTTGGCGAGTGCAGGCATGGATACGCCGTATCTTCCTTGATGGATATGACGTATTGGTCTTCAGAATAGTAATATTCAAAATATCTTCATTTGAGCTCCAGAATGCACGCCTTTTGCTATCTTTCACCAATTACTCCATAATTACTGCAATTCTCAAATATAAACGATTAAGTAACAATTCTTTGCAATAACTATACAAAATGAGTTAATAACATGGGATAAATGATGTTATAAAATAGACGTTATTTGATGTCATCAAATATCCCCCCACTTGAATCCTACTTGTCCTCAAGTAGCCTTTAGAAGTTTGTAAAAATGTACCCCTAAGGATATTTTCCGTTAAAGCACTTATTTGATCTATTATAAGTACACAACCAAACACCTCACGAAATAGAAAGATGAAAGCACTCAAACCACTCAACTAATCTATGTGGTAACATGTAACTAATTCGCTCAATTGTACGGTCGTGACGAGTATTCTATCATAAGCTTGGCACGGATACACATCTCCACCACTAAAGCCAAGGAGTAACAAGTTTATAAAGGTAAATATGGGTTTTTTTTGTATGGAAAGGCGTACGGTTGATCAATCTGCAATCTTTCACCAAAAATACCACTCCAACAAGGCATCTGAAGTACACATACATGGTCGTAACGACGGAATAGACATGTGTGTTCGATCACATCCTCATTCGAATTTAACCAATGGTTAGGATGAAAAATGATATAGGGTAGGAACCTTCTAACTTTCACCAAAAGTCATAAACCAACGAGGCAGCTAAGACATGCATACATGGCCGTAACGACGGAATAGACATGCACGCTCGAACAAGTCCTCATTCGCGTAAAATCGGCGGCTAATCATTAGGTGAGAGGGAAGTAAATTGTTGTTAAATAAAAATCAAGAAACAAATAGATTAAGACTTAAGATAAAAGTTGCTAGACACTTTTTCCCGGTCGTTACCATGATAAAGACACAACTATTTACAACGTCTTGATCATAGATAAAAAATAACCTAAGTTGGCGTTCCCATAATGATCAACCTCCCAATCATCCCAAAACTTTACATACTTTACAAGGTAAGTGGCGATATCTTCCACTTTGTACAATACATTGTTGATTTTTTTAGACGTATAAACGAATAATCGATCCTTCGTGTAATTCCTTCGGTAATGCTCTTTGCGAAACGATTATTTTCAAACTTTCTTTCTCTCTCTTTTTTGTATTTTTTCTCATTTTTTTGATTTTTTTTGCTAACTATTCTTCAAATCTCGGTGTAGTTTCACCATCTTCACGATCATAATAATTTCGGATAATTTCTTTGATAGTTCCTTTGTTCTTCGGATTCACCAATAATTGTGACGGTAGTAAAATCACATGAGTTTTGACTACTAATATACATTCCCATTTGCAATGTGCAAATTTCCAACCGCACCAAAGATAGAAAATGACACAAGACTCGAGAAATACAAACTTTACACTTTAAGAAACTAGCAACTGTAAATTAAACTTAATCTAACAGGGTAGGTTAAGGTGTAAGGGTGTAACGAAACAAATAGTTGGTGTAATTCCTAAAGGATTGGCTCTACGGGTTGTTCTAATGGATCATCACTCTAAAGATAAGAGTGGAAAAAGGTTTAAACGGGAGGTTAACTAACCGATGTAGTTAGTTAATAAGCAACATGTAAAGGCGATTTGGGTGTAATCCTAAAATTTACCAATTTAAACAAGTTACTCCATCTAAATCCATAGTACTTATCACTGTGATCTCGAGTGATATACCAAGTCAAGTTCTAAAGTCTACAACATCACCGGCACACTCATATTTTGTGGAATTTGGGTAAACATTTGGAAACGGAAAGGTTAAATCCTCATAATATCTAACAAGGGTTATTGTGTGGGGGTTATGTATCAAGTAATTTCACAAAAGTATGCTTAATTTTTTTTTAAATTTGAGCATAATTTAAGCATTTTAATGTGAAAATTAGGACAAGTAAACATTTAATTCCATCCTCCCACTTGAATTATACAACGTCCTCGTTGTATATATAAAACATTAAATACGGGAATTTAAAAAGAATTAGAATGAGAAACTCCCCTGATATTTGCTCGGTAGATTCTTCAAGTTGCGTTTATGAGCGAGATTGTGTGCTGGAAAAGCGTCTGGATCCTAGCACGAACAACACACACATAGAATTCCAGAAAATATGCATTCCACCAACTTTGTCGATATTTCTTTCATGAGGTCCTGTAAAAAATATAGGAAAAACAGGTGCAATTCCATCTATGTATCTACGTTGAAATTAAACCTAAACTAACCAAACATAAAAAAACGGGCCAGTCTGGTGAATACGACGTATTAGGTTAGTGAATACGCCATATTGCCAGAACTGACAATAATGTTTTTTTAAAGTGCAATAAAATAAAGACTGATAACGTCCAGACATTCAATACGCCGTATGGTATGGAGCGGATACGTCGTATTGATGTTTGGGAAGACAGACTCGATAACAAAATTAAATAACAATCCGGGTTGTCTCTCGGGATGCACTTTTGTTTACAGCGAAGTCTTTAAGTTAGACTTTTCTTTAGCTTCTCTTTATTTGGTGCGCGTTACCTTCCATCCTTCGTCCTTTTTATGAAAAATATCTTGATAGATTTTGGACATATTATCATCATTTCTCTTCTTATAGTAATATATTCTTCATTAGGTCCAAGCGAGTATTGAATGGCTTTAAACTTTTCTACTTTGCACCTTCTTTTGTTAGGTAGCTCATTGATAGAATTGGATGCATTGCTATATTTGCGCTTTGTTAAAATTTGTTTTTCAATCTCCCGTACTTCATAGGCTTTGAAGAATGAATCAGTAGCAATGTTGGACGGGTTTTCATATTTAGATTCCTTTAATTCATCACTGCTCGAAATAATGTTATCCACATATCTCTTATTCTAATTTCCATTCATCCAAGCGTGAAATATCACCTTTTGAGTCCTTCCATCCACTTTCTTATGGTTTTTGAATGATGTGTTTATGCTTGACAAGAATTCAAGTGGATCAATCCCCAGTTTTCTCCTTCGTCCAACATTTCATCTTCTCCATCGTATGATTCGGGATAGAATCTACAGAAGAATTTCTCAACAAGTTCCTCCCAAGTGGTGATTTCCTCACTAATCCACCATTCTTTAGCATCATCGGCCAACAAGAGAGGAAATACTTTCATTCGCAGTTGATGGGAATCCACGCCGGGAACGTAAATCAAATCAACCATTTTAAGTACCTTAATGTAGAAAGAGTTTGGTGGACGGGGCACAGTGATCTACACTCTCATTTGTACGTTCCGTGATATATGTTCTTTCTTAATTCCACACCAAAAATTACCTTTGCTGAGTTTCATGTATATGTGTAACTGGTGATAGAAAGATTTGATTCAGTTGGAGCTTTTTCCAAGTTATCAAATAGAATTGGGTCAGCCATGACTTCTTGTAATTCCTTCTTCAATCAACTAGCTCTTATAAGTTCTTTCTGTAACACAGATAAAAATATCAGCAGGATTTGCTCTGAAGAAAGATAGAAAAAATTAGCACGAAAAATCAAATAGGAAAACCAAGATTTCAGTTTCTGTTCCAGACGATCAATACGCCGTATCCAACGAAAGTGGATACGTCGTATTAATCTGATGGGATGAATACGATGTATTAGACAGAAACCTGGATACGCCGTATCCGATGGAAGTGGATAACGCCCCCCTATTCATCTGTCGACCTACAGAACAAAGTTATTTAAGAATAACAAATAAAATACGCAAACAAAATAAACAACAAAAATACAAGCAAACAATAAAAACAAAAATACAAATATTACATAATATACAAGGATATACACAAATCTAAATACACTATCCTACAGGTTAGATCAATCTAATGTTAAAAACCAAACTATCAATAAAAACAAGATTAATTTTCACTCTCCGGCAGCGGCGCCAAAAACTTGATGTGTCGTTGTGTGGTGTATATTTTATTGATTCAAGTTTTAAATCTATATTTTACCGACTAAACCAAAAACAACACTTTAACGGGCAGTGTATGTAACACCCTCAAATCTGAGTATGCAGCGGAATGTTGAATATCCGAAGGCGTTACATTATTGGGTCAATAGCACAAGATTAGAGAACGACTACTAAACGTGTCGTTTGAAAAAGATACATTGGATTAACAAAAACTTGTTTGTTACATAAGCTCATGGCATCCAAATGGTTCAACAAAATAGATAAAGATTCATTTTATAACAAGTGTCCCCAAATTGTAATAAGACCACCCCAATCTTAAGTGTATGGACTCTTCAATTTATTGACTATCCCAATTTTTACATCGCACCTCGTGCCTTATTGACCTGAAAAAACATGCTTTAAAACGTCAACATAAAGATGGCGAGTGAATTCATAGGTTTGTGTAAATCAATTGTAGGCACCGCAAGAAATAGCAAGTGTAAGACTAAGCAACAGATAGCAAACATCATAAAAAGTAATTACGTTTCCCTAAGCTCATGACACCGAAGCTCGACGTATATGAATGCAATTATAAATTTGCCAACTGGTGTCCGTGAATGATGTGCTAACCCTGCAACATCCCAGATTCGACATGGTATGCGTTCGTTCCCAGTGATAACTAGTCCCCGAACTGGGAGTGTCAATCCCTAAAAGATCTATCCAAAACATTCTTGCGCCTGCACTGAAGTAATTCCAACTACATCTATGCAATTAAACAGTTCATCGATCATGGGACAAAAAGGGTTTATGGTGTAAACTTAGGCAAACACGTAATCATTAGGCATAAAAGTATAACTTGCGTCCATATTGTAAAACAAAGCATGTTCCAACCCCAAGATGTAAATCATTAACTAATTTTTATAAAGCAATGGTGCTATAGAACTCACCTTAGCCTGTAATATCTCGAAATGGTAACAAGTATCCAAGTAGGTATGGATCACCAGTACCGTAATCACCTAAGTAAAGTACGGTCAAGTCCATAGATAACACATTTAAACTAACGACATCATTGTATAAAACTAAATCCCATATTTAAATTTCTATATATACCAGTTATCAACTTGTGTGGTGACACACAAGACTATTGTATTTATAGTTTCGATGGTCCTCGAGAAATGTGAAATCATTATTAATAAATATACATTATTTATTAACTCGTTATTAAAGCCGTTCGATGTCCGAACATCTTAGTGTTCGACCGACGCGTTAAGTGTTTCATTTGTTTCACTTTTGTTCACTAACATACCCCTATGTTTCTAGTCGTTACCCTTTTAGCGCTAGTTTCTAAATTAATATCATTTACACTTATAAACCTTCTAGTATTGCGAGAAAACCAAACAGTCCTTTATTTCCGAATTACAACTTAAGGTCCTTATGGTTTTGTAGTTTTCGAAAAGTAATAAGTTTTAAATCTTTTACTTTTCGTTAAGTACAATATCAGTCCCTCTAGTTTCGAATTTACTTAAAAGTCCAATGTGAGTCCTCACCGTTTAGACATTTACGAATTTCGTCCTTGTAGTTTAAAAGATTTTCAGCTATATGACGTTTAACATTTCATTTAATTTTCGAAATGGCAACCTGTAGTCCCCTTTACTATACGGTTTTTTCGGCATTTTGAACACACGAAAAAGGATTGAAAATAGTTTTTAAGAATGATTTTCATCCTTAAGTAGGCCATAAGGTCGTTTTCGGCTTAAATAAGCTTATGCGGAGCTTATTTTTGGCTTAAACGGGCCTTGTTGGGCCCGTTAAGGTCCGTTTAGGTTTTTAACGATCCATGTTAGTTTTTATAAGTCCGAAAGTCCTCAATAAGCTCGTGTGGGTTGGTTAAGCTTATAATAAGCTCGGGGAGCTTATTATGGCTTATTTCGAACCTAAAGATGGGGCCCGTAATAAAGCCCAAAAGCTTTGCCCGATATGGCCTTCTTGGAGGTTTTTAGGCTTTTACTATTTGCTTCACCAAACTTTGTACAAGCCGAAACAACTGTTTTCTTTTCAGCTTATATCCCAATAAGCCGATAATCAATAAGTCAACCCTGATATTGGGGCCTTTCTTCACTTTTTTTGGGCCCGTTTAGGCCCGGTAAGGTTTGTAAGTGTTTCGTTGGGTCCATTAGGGTCCGTTAGGTATATTTAAGTCTAATAAGCACTTGGAAGGTCGGTGTGCTTATTTAGCTTATCCGATAAGCTAATAAGCACACGGTTGGGCCTATTGGGCTCGATAGAACCCGGTAAGGGTTCTCATGATTCGGTCTTAAATCTTTTGGGTCCAACGAGTTTGCTAGGATTCTTTGAAGGCTTATTGGCGGTTTAAGCTCGCGAATAAGCTGTGAGAGCTTATTCGTGGCGTGTGGCTTATTATGGTGGGCTCGGTAGTGGGTTTGAAGGCCCGTTAAGGTCCGTTGGACTTAACGAAGCATGCCAAAGGTCCATTAAGATTCTTAGTTTCATACTAAGCTCATTATGCCGCGTATAAGCACACGAATAAGCTGTTTAGCTTATTGTGGCTTATAAGCTCGTATTTGGGCTCGCGTTGGGCTCGTGTGACGGGCTACGAGTCCCTTGAGGCCCGTTGTTTCCCCTAGTCGTTTATATGGTCATTCGAAAAGCCCTAGCCATAATATGCCGAGTATTTGACTTGTGTACACGTCGGGTTTCACATGCAAGTGTCTTTTGGGGTCTCGTACACATTCCTAAGTCGTCCTAGCTTGTTTACAATAAAAGTTTACGTGTAAGTTTCTTATATTCTCGTATATAGGGCACGTTGTTCATGTTGGAGACCAAGCTTTTTTCGACTTGGCGCAACATTTAATCCGTTGTACACGTAAATCACGGGTTCTCGCACCTTAAATTGTCCCTTGCACCATACGAGTATAAGCAAAACACTTATAGGGCGTACATTTCATAAAAGTCGGTGACTTAATGACTACAAATCAAAAGACCATTTAAAAAACGGAAGCTTAAGAGTTTGGAAACTTTACTTACAAGGCCTAGCGATTTGTGGCGTATGTAGTAACGTTAGAGTGCTAAATCCAAACGTGTATATCGAATCGGAGACATCCCACCCTGGCTCGAATAATTCCATGTGCTTTACATTTTGGTTCTAAGTGGAAGTTTGGAGGGTGGCTTGGTTGCGGTTTATATAGCCCGAACAAGGGAGAGAGAGAGAGTTTGAGGTGTGTGAGAGTTTAAGAAAAGTCTAAGTGTATGAGTAGGAACATATTTATAGGCACTAAGCCTTGTTAACCTTCCTAGTCGCATAAACCCAAACCAAACCGAGCTAGGGGGCGGTTTTGAGGAGTTTTAGTTAATCTCACATGGTTTTTTTTGCTAAACCACTTGGGTACAACTATTAATTAAGTAGTTGAGGTACAAGATTGTGTTAGCTAGGCAAATCTTATGATTGTTTGTGTGTTTGGGAGGATTTACCGCGACATCAAGGGAGGAAAAAGAGCCATAGGTTAATATCCATTGTGTAATAGATCATTAGGGAACCATTAGGACAAGCCTTAATGAGCTAGGTGAGGTACTTGTACTTATTAAGATCATTAGGGGATTTTTGCTAGTAAGACAATCACCAAGGACGATTTTTTTGGGGGTTTACTTGTCCATTCTCGGGTTCCTAGGAATGTAAACACAAGACTTGATTAAGTTTTGTGTTTAGGCTTTTAAATTGGGTATTGGTTTGAGTCTAGGTAAGTCTAGGTGTTTCCGGGGTGCGTCCAAATGTATTTTATCGCGAAACGTAACCCTTTTATGTGACCAATAAAAATAAAATACGCAAAGTACATAATTATTCTTTAAATAATTATTCCTTACTTGTTTGGTGTAAACCTTAATTTATTTGGTGACCGTTTACATTAGTATGGTTAGTTTTCAAGACCACAAGCGGTTTAGCTTAAATAAATAAAAAAGTAAACGACGTAAACGGCCTAAAATAAATAGTGATCATTAATATTATTTCGTACAATGAACAACGAAAAAGAGAAATTTACAGCCCCAAACCCGTTAAAAGAGCTTTGTCCTCAAAGCTTAAGACCTTGTAGTAGATGACGAAGCCCGGTTTGTGAAGAGTTGTGGGTATTTTTGTTTGAACGAATCTTTCATCTTCGCGATCAAAGGTGAAACACAGGGCCCCCGGGGTAGCCTAGAGTTCCAGCGAACCTTAACCAGTGGTATCCGGCTACTCGCTTCAATCGTTTGATCTCCGCCGTTTCCACAGATTTTCAACGGGCACTTCCACAAACTGACTTATCGTCAACATGATTCCTTCTAACGACATGACTAATGGTTCACGTCATAAACATTTCTACATATTTGAACACATGGAAAGGTGGATGTGAACTCTGCTCAACTCTTGAGGAAGTTCCAGCCTGTAGGCAACCTTTCCAACCTTTGCTAATACTTTGAAAGGTCCGACGTACCTCGGGTTCAGCTTGCCCCGCTTACCGAACCGCACTACTCCTTTCCAGGATGAGACCTTGAGCATAACTCTGTCTCCAACTTCGAACTCCATCGGTTTTCGCTTCCGATCAGCGTAACTCTTTTGTCGATCCTGAGCCGCTTGCATCCTTTGCTTGATCACGACGATCTTCTTCTGTGTTTTGGTTTGATTAATATCCGGACCAGACAGTTGGGCTTCCCCCACCTCGGTCCCAGTATATGGTATCGTCATTTTCTGACCATACAGTGCCTTCGTACGGGCGGCCTTTAGCTAGAGTGCATAACTGTGTTAAATAAAACTCGACCAATGGTTGATTCATTTAACCCAGCCTTTGCCGAATCAATCACCGCAAATGCCCGAAGCCTGTCCTCGGAGAGTTTGGATGGTCCTCGCGCTTTCTGGGCCGTCATTTCTGGATGATACGCAGTGCTCCATGCTAATATCCAGTACCTAAAGCTTTTTGTAAACGATCTCCACAAAATTTGAATGAATCTCCCTCAACGATCTATCAAGATAATTGAGGCAGGTATTCCGTGTCTTGCCACTATCCTGTTCAAGTACAATCTTGCCAATTTATCCAACGGGATTCTTTCTCCTGTATTTGTAAAAGTGAGCGAATTTGTAAGGTCGAATTCCACAATGCACCCAGATGTGGTCGAAAACCCTGGTGACTACCTAGGAGTTTGGTGATAGAAGTCCATTGTTATATTATCCCACTTCCACTCGGGAATTACTGGTTATACTAGCAATCCAGAATGGCCATTTGATGTTCGTAATGAATAAGCCTTGACTCTGCACTGTCAGGCATATGTAACATACGTGCATGTCAGCCTCATGTTGCCACCAAATAATTTCTTTATCTTCACATCTTGGGTACAATCTTTCTAACCGGATGATAAATATTTCGACTTGTGGGATTCGTGCATACTCACGATCTATAAGTCTCCCATACAAGGTATCCAACACCTACCGGCATAAGCAAAGAGTTTCCATCGGACGACGCGGTTCCAAAGTCTATCCTTGGGTATATCCCATCGTATCATACCTCCTACTTCTCGTTTGACAATATTCTATCTTGGTTCACTGGCTTCGATCTAGCTTCAATACCTTTTAGGAGATCCAAACCAATTGTCCATAACCAGCTCGAACCCGCAATGGGCTCAATTCTTCTTAATGGCTCATGCGGCATAATCGGCCACTACGTTTGCTTTCCCTGGATGATAACGAATATCACAGTCGTAGTCACTCAGTAATTCTAGCCAACGGCGTTGCCTCATGTTAAGCTCCTTCTGATCGAGAATGTGTTTTATGGCGTTATAATGGTCGATAATAACGGTGTAATCTGTTCCGTATAGAAAGTGGTCTCCATATTTTAAGGGCAAAACACAACCGAGCCAAGTTCCAAATCGTGAGTGTGTAAGTTCTTCTCTGTGAACTTTTAACTGTCAGAGGCATAGGCAATAAACCTTCTCTCTCTGTCATTAACCCCACACCTATGCCATGTTTGTGTGACGCATCACAGTATACCCAAAGTCTTCGCTCCCCTTGCAGTAAAGCCATAATTGGCGCACGTACACAACTTCTGGCTTTATCAACTGGAAAGCGTTCTCTTCCTTATTCTCCCCAATCGAACTTGATTCAGACAGTGGTTTGAAAGAGTTGGGAAGCTTCTGAGTAAGTTTTCTGTCATTGACTTTAGCAATCCTTCGTGAAAATCCTTCAATAACCTTCGATATAACCAGCAAGACCTTAGAAATAGGCGGATCTCCGTTGTGTCTTGGATATGCCCCAAGTCCTTGATAGATCTCATAATCTTGGCCGTGTCTACATGTAAGCCCTACTTATCAGATGACATGTCCGAGGAATTGTACTTCGGGATCGAGAAATTGTACCTTCGGAATCCAAAATTCACATTTTGAAAACTTTGCATACAACTTCTCTTTCTTAAGCAATCCCAAAATTGCCTTAAGATGTTCTTCATGCTCTTTCTTGTCTTTTGAATAAATAAGTATGTCATCGATGAAGACAATTACGAACTTATCCAAGTAAGGCTTGCATACTCGGTTCATGAGGTCCATGAATACCGCAGGTGCGTTTGTCAGTCCGAATGGCATAACCTGGAACTCGTAATGACCATACCGAGTTTGGAATGCCGTCTTTAGAATATCTTGCTCTCATACTCTAAGCTGGTGATATCCCGATCTTAGATCTATCTTCGAATAAATACTGGATCCTTGAAGTTGATCGAATAAATCGTCGATCCTCGGGAGTGGATAACGATTCTTCACTATCAGTTTGTTTAATTCACGGTAGTCGATGCACATCTTGAATGACCCATCCTTCTTTTTGACAAATAAGACCGGGGCTCCCCAATGTGAGGAACTAGGCCTTATGAATCCTTTGTCAGAAAGTTATTGTAATTGTTCCGATAATTCCTTCATTTCGGATGGAGCCAATCGATACGGTGCTCGAGATACGGGTGTAGCTCCTGGAAGTAAGTCGATTTGAAATTCCACTGGTCGAGCCGGAGGATCACCTGGCAAGTCCTCGAGAAATACTTCAGGAAAATCTTGGACGATTGGAACGTCCTTTATCTGTTTTCCTTCCGACTTGTCCTCCTCTTTCTTGGTGGATATCTGTGCCAAAAAGACCTGGCGTCCTTTTGCCATGTACTCTTGAGATTTTGAATGTGAGATAACTATCAACCTGGATTCTCTCCCATGGCTACTTTCGTTACCACAAAAATTCAGGGTTTCATTCCCATAGGGAATTTGAACAAGTTACTTATCGCACACGATCACGGCGTGACATCTTCTTAACCAGTCCATACCGATGATGACATCGAAACTACCCAGTTCTTCGGGCATTAGATCTATGTTGAACGTATGGTCTAAGAAGTTTAGAGTGCAACCTTGTATAATAGTGTCTATCCCGACTAATTTCCCATCAGCTAATTCGACATCATAACAATTTTCTAATAGAGTTGGGGCGATGTTTATCAAGGAACTAAATGCAGTGGATATAAAGCTTCTATCGGCACCAGTGTCGAATAAGATAGATGCATAGTGGTTATTTAAGAGGAACGTACCCGTGACGACATTGGCATCAGGGTTTCCCGGTGCATTTCCCCTCTTTTCTGCATTCCCAACTGCATAAACCCAGCCTTGTGCATTCCCATTCCCTCCATCTTTATTCTTCAGTTTAGGGCAATCTCTCTTGAAATGCCCTGGTGCTCCACACTCAAAACAACCATTTCCTTTGGGAGCTGCCCCATTGCCCTTCTGAGTATTAGCAACATTTGTGTTACCAGTACTCCTGCAATCGCGAGCAAAGTGCCCTATTTTGTTGCACTTGTGGCACCTCTGGGTGCACGGGCCATTATGGTGAAGATGGCACTTGGTGCATTTGGGCAAAGATCCCCCATACGGCTTCTTTTCGCCTGTCCCCATATTGTAGACCGTGGCGACATCCTGCCTCTTAAAGGGTTGTTGCTGGTGACCATGGTTGTTTCTGGACGAATCATCAGCCTTCCTCTTGTTGTCAGATTGTCTTTTCGCGTAGGTGTAGAGTTTCTGATCCATTAAGTCATTGGCCAACTCAATAGTCTCATCTAATTTCTTGGGTCTGGCAGACTTGACGTGCCCATAAATGTTGTCAGGAAGTCCACTAATGTACTTGTCAACCTTCTCGGTTTCGTTGGCAACAAACTTGGTACATATCAGGGTTAGCTCTTGGAAACGTTCAGTGTACGCTGGAACATCGTTTCCCTTGACCTTTAGGTTTCACAGCTCAATTTCTAATTTCTTGATTTCTCCCTACGGACAACACTTGTCCGTCATCTTTTTCTTGAGCACTTTCTAAGTCATTGCATATGCCTTAGGACCTAAGGTCCTTATCTGACTATTCCACCAAGTTAAAGCAGCACCTAACAGAGTGCAGGTGGCAAACTTCACTTGATTCTCAATAGCATAACCACTGATATTAAAAACTGACTCCATCTTTTCAATCCACCGAGTTAAACCGACCACGCCTTCAGTCCCCTTGAAGTTCAATGGTTGACACTTTATGAAGTCAGCGTAAAAACAAGGGCGCGCAATTTGTACGTTCCTTTGGTTATCCCCGTGCGAACTGTGGCTTCCATCTCCATTGGTGGAGTTTCGTAGAAGAGCTTGGTCAATCATTGCTTGGATGGATTCTGGAGTCATGTTGTTTGGGTTGGTGTTGTCAACAGGGGTATTTGGTCCTCTTCTGGTCGTAGGTGCCATGATTTGTCTATATCACAAAAGACAAAACATGAGGTTATATGATAGAATATAATAATATATAGATGAGATATCAACATAAGAGAGGTATATAGTACCACATAACACATCCATTTCATTAATAACTTTGAAAATTTAACATGAAATAGTTGTCAGAGTACACATAATACAATACAAACGATCTAAGGCTATGCTAGCGGGGAAAACCCCTAATACTTAACATGCCTGTACAATGACCTAGTAAGATAAAATAACATAAATCACTAGATGTGACTATCAGCATCCCCAGAAGCATCCTGGCGATCTGGAATCCTAGCTTCTAGTCCTGGCTGTCTAGCTCTCCTATGCTGCTCTCGCAGTGCTAACAACTCGGCCTACATGTCCCTCATCTCTCACATGAGGTCTCTAATGACTCGAAGAGTCTCTACCATCTGTGCCTGACGTCTACGAGTCAGTCTCTCGAAGTACAGCTAACTCAGCCTGATGCATCTGAAAGTGGGTCTCATGTACCTGATGCTGTGTCTGAATGAGAGTACTCTACAGCTGTAGATGTGTCTGATGAGCCTGGAGATGGGTCTCGTGTGCATATACATGATCACGATAGGTCTGAAGCTCCTAATG
Organism: Tanacetum coccineum; assembly: GCA_026074375.1. Lineage (NCBI taxonomy): Eukaryota > Viridiplantae > Streptophyta > Magnoliopsida > Asterales > Asteraceae > Tanacetum > Tanacetum coccineum. Next base: position 64,919 of record BQNB010000536.1, on the reverse strand, counting down.
AGTCGCTTGACTCAATCCTAGCGAGTGAGCCCAAGCCACTCGGGAAGCATAGGCCTCCTCCTCTACCATCCATACTGTCTCCTGGATAGTCATCCTATCCCCCATAAGTAAATCGACCCGATGCGAGTCTATATCGACTCGATGTGATATACGAGACCTACTATCCTGAGCATCCTCTAGTAAAGCATACAAGTCCTGTGTATCATGCTCATGTAGCTCAGCAAGCTCTATGACCCTAGTATTGACCTCTCCTAAGGTCACTGGTGCTATCTCAAACACTGCCTCTACTGGATCTATCCAAGTATCCCTAATACCGTACCCAACATCTCTAATCCCTTGTCGTCTCTCCTCAGCATCTACCATGCTGACAAACCCATAATCTATCCCCCGACCTCTGGTAGGTCTAGCAGTAGAACTCTCTCCAATCTCATATCAGTTACTGCCGAATATCATCCCTACGGCCAACAGGTGGTGGTATGTATAGAGATGGTAGTAGTGGTGGTAGTGGAGGTGATGGTAATGCGGCAGTAACTACATTAATAAGAGCCTGAGTGGATGCTATCCTGAGTGCCTGGATTAGGGTTGGACACCCAGATGATGGTAGTAAAGGTGGTGAATGTGCAGGTGGAGCTGTGCACCTAGCAAGGCGCTCTCCTACAGAGGGTGGCGATAGTGAGATAGGTGGTGATGGTGATGGAGTAGTCATGGCTAGAAGTCTCTCGACCTCTGCCTCTGGTGGAAGGGATATGGAAGTCTGAGGCCGGACGGAAATCCTAGCCCTAATAGTAAGGTCAATGGAGGGTGGTGGTATAACAGGCTCTGTTCCCTCAGGTGGGAAAACAGGCTCATCAGTAGGTACAACAATAGCAGAGTCGGCCGGAGCTAAGTGCTTCTCCTCCTCCTCCTCGTCCTCCTCGTCCTCATCTTCATCCTCATCATTGGCGTCATCCCTAGATGAATCGCCGTCATCATCATCTCCATCATCTCCTCCTTCCATAGGATAGTCGATCGGACCATCCTCTGTCTCATCGTCCTCGTACTCCTCTGGATCCTCCTCGGGATCCGACTCAGTAATATATCCGGGTGACTCAGCAGTAGGTGAATCAACAGGAGGTAATGGCTGCTCCTCAGTTGGAAACTTATGCTCATCCTCCAATGGTATATACTCAGGGTATATAGGCTCTGGCACGTAGTCAGGATCTTGTGCATGTACGAACATAGGTTCACGCTCATCCTCGTCCCGAGGAACTGACGGTGTATGTGGATCCTATGGGCCTGGTATGTAATCCGGTGATGGTGGGGCTACTGGCTGTAGCGGGATTCCGTCGTATCCTAATACGATGACCCGTGGAACACCTCCCTCAGATAACTCCTCATCATCGGCTCCCTAGAAGGCTCTGCCGGGCTCAGAGTCGGTGTAAACGGAAGTGTAGGTAACAGTAGATGTCGTAGAAGACATGGTTACTGCAAAAAGCAAAATAACTTATATAAGTATTACTTATAGGAAAGATCGATATGATATGTGATATAAGCTAATAATTATAAAAGGTCCGTTTAGAATATACGTAATATCATTTATAAACAACCGTATATAATCAAAGAAAAGCACTTAGTACCCACTAATGCCTAAAATAAATATTGTCATTTAAGCATATATGTGCAAGATGTAAAAATGTAATGCAATAATGTCCCTCCCAAATCCCATTTGTGAAACCAGTGTTTGAAAATGGTTATAGTCCAGACAAAGCTTTTGACCTGGTTATTTATAACCTTGGCTCTGTAGCAATCTGTAACACCCTCAAATATGAGTATGCAGCGAAATGTTGAATATCCGAGGGCGTTACTTTATGGATCAATAGCACAAGATAAGAGAACGACCTCAAACCGTTCATTGATATAAGATACATTGGATTAAACAAAATACATGTTCATTACATAAGCTTATCTTCAAATTGTTCGCCCAATGTAAGTAACGATTGACGTTATAAAAAGTGTTCCAAAATGTAATACGCCCAAATCTTTAGTACTGACTCTTTCCATAGAGTGACCCCCAATGTATCTGAGCACCCCGTGCCTTATTGACCTGAGAAAAACATGCTTAAAATATCAACATAAAGTTGGTGAATTCATAGGTTTATGTAAATCCATAGTAGGACCGCAAGATTTCCAAGTGTATGATTAAGCAACAAATGCAAACATCATAAAATGTAATTAAGTTTTCCTAAAGCTCATGACATTGAATCACGACAAGTTATAATTCGCAATATATTGCCAATGAATGCCCGTGAAAAGATGTTTCTAACGCCGCAACATCCCAAATCCGACATGGTATACGTTCGTTCCCGGTGATAGCTAATCACCCAAACGGGGATTGTCAATCCCAAATAGATCTATTTATAACATTCGCGCTCACAATCTAGTAATTGACAGTTCATGATAAAGGCTCAGTTGGTATCGCTTACTTAGGCGAAACACGTAATCTGTAAAAAATGAACACTTGCGTCCAATTTGTAAAAACAAGCAGTTCTCACCCCCAAGATGTAAATCATTTAAGAAATTGGTAAAACCATAGGGCTATAAACACACCCTAGTAAAATAGTCCTCTAATGATAATAGAATCCAAGTATGTATCACAACACGTCAAATACCTACTTAAAAACGGCAAGTACTAAGTCACAAATTTAGGCTAAAGACTCAATGTATAAACTATAATATGTGCTAGTTTAATACATACTTGTTATCACATGTGTGGTGGTGTTCGTGTTAAATGTATTTGAAAATATATTAATTGGCAACTTGAAAGGTAAAACTATCACTACGTTCTTGTCTACGTATAACGGTTATTAATAAATATTCGTATTTATTAAATCGTGGGTTTAACTCGTATATTTCCTGAATACAACTCGTCTAATAAGTTAAATGTTTATGAAATCACTTTCGTTCATAAAATACCCTTAAGTTTCTTATAATTACAAAACAGCCCTGGGTATATAAAATATATACTAATTTTTACATTCCAACCCAGTAAGTTATCATATATTACACCATCTTAGTCCTCCAACTTAACACAATTTACACTTTAGGTCCTTATATGTTTAAAATAGCCCCTTAAGTTCCAAAAGTGCTCAAAATAGTCCCTAAATCTTATAAAATAAGTTATGACAGTTTTAACCCTCAAGTTTCTAAATTGACATATTTAGTCCCTTAACTTGTAAAAATCGCATTTTAACTCCAATTAAGCTCTAACAAGTGACATTAGTTTTCATTAAGCTCCAATACGCCATATAAGCTATTCCAGCTTATAAATAAGCTCGTGAAGCTTATTGGCTTATGACTTATTGGGGCCCGTAAAGGCCAATAAGTATTTAAAGGTCCGATTAAAGTTTTAAAGGCACGAAGGCACTTGGAAAGCTTTAATTAAGTCTGGGAAACTGTTTTGGAGCTTAATAAGTATAACTCGGAAAGCTTATTTAGGCTTATTGGGCTCGTTAGCCCAATAACCTTAACCGAATGATTGTAAAAGCCCCATTAAGGTTTCCTCACATGATCCAACTCATTTTCTTAACTCAATACCTTATAAGGGACCCCCCTAATTTTTATGTTTTGCTTATTCCATAAGCAAAAGTAAGCCGCTTATTGGGCCCTTTAGGCTCGAGACAACCCGATAAGGGTTCTAGGGTTGGGCTTATTTTTGATTTTTGGTCCGTTTAGCTTGCCTAGGCTTATCAACAATGCTTATAAGCTGGTCTAAGCTCATACAAAAAAGTTGTCCATAGCTTATTTTGCGGCTTATGGGCCTGTGCTTACTGTAATATGGCTAACGAGCCTTTAAGGATCCGCTAGTTTTTAAAAGATACTTTAGGGTCTACATAAAGCCCTAATAAGGCCCCCAAAAAATATTTTTTTAGTGTCCTTTTGAATAAGCACATAGAGCTATGCCAATCTGGACACCATGATATGTCTTTTGGACCGGCTGGGCCTAATAGTGGGATTGCCACATCCCGATATACCCTTATGCGCCCATTAGGATTCACTAGTTGGAGTTTTCTAGGGTTTTTAATCTTTAAGACAAGCACTCAAATTTCATTATAAGTCATAACCATAAGCCAAGCTTACTCCTTTGTGGGCTTCATGGCCCAACAGTGGACGTATACGTCCACTGTGGGTCTAAATGTTTTGGGTTTGTGACGTTAAATCATAAGCCGAACATCTTGAGCTTATTTGTTCGACCTACGGTTCGTGTTTAACACATGCAAGTGTTTAATAAGGTAGTACAAAACAACCCTTCCCAACCTCATCATTAAGACCTTTCGACAGTATATGTACGAATAGGTTTCGGAAATTTGTTTGTAAAGGTTTTTGTTCATGTTGGTGTTCACGTTTGCATCTAAACAAATACGTTTGATACCCAATGTTCATTTTTACGATCATATAATCACATGTTTTAAAATATTCCAAACACACACAAGCCCTATACAAGTATTTATATAACGGAACATCGATCACGCATGTGTTCACGATAAGTGGCAATTATTTACGTGACACAATGTCTAGCGACGAAGAAACAATTAAAATATGAGTTGTATACATTTAAACGTGACTTACAAATAGTCCTAGGGCTGGACCGAGTCATTTAACAGTAGTAAGTGTCAACCCCAATGTATACACGATCGTATAACCCAATGTACGCCAACCCTTGGCTTGTGTACCTCCTTATGCACTTGTATAGAAACCAAGTGTTGTTTGTAGGTTAAATGAGTTAAGAAGGTTGTTTGTTCTCGTCTAATGATCCGAACAATAGAAGAGAACAAGGATGGTTTGTATTAAAGATTGTTTAGTCTAGGTGTGAGTTTTCAAGAAGTTGCTAAATGGTAAGAGCATGTGTGTATTTATAGCCAAATACGTAGTTTTACATGTCGTCTTAGTCTCAAACAAACCAAACCGTCCCTATCTAGGTGGATTTAGTGGATTCAAGTTAATTACACACTGGTTTTTAGCCAAACCACTAGATACAATCTTTAATTAACTAAGAGAATGTACAAGATTTAGCTAGATTATGGAAATCTCATGGATTTTGTGCATATACATGCACTAACCGCGGGTATCAAGGCCAAAGAGGGATCCAAAGAGGTCTTTACCCATTGTGTATTAGCTACTAGGAAACATTAAGTACTATTCTTAATTACATAGAGCTTGTACAAGTACTTAGGGATCATAAGGAAGATTTCTAGTTGGTTTATGTGTACATATTGAAAATTAACCGCCCCCTTGTGGATTAATACCCACAAAAATTGATTTATTTTTGTGTTAAGGTAGTAAAAGTGGGTCTTGGTTTGAGTCTAGGTAAGTCTAGGTATTTCCGGGGTGTGTCCAAATGTATTTTATTGCGAAACGTAACCTCTTTACGTGACCAATAAAAATAAAATACGCCAAGTTGATAATTATCTTCTTAATAATTATTTATTACTTGTTTGTTGCAAACCTTAATTTATTTGGTGACCGTTTAAATTAAATGATTATTTCTAGTCTACGCGATTTGACTTAAAAGTTAAATTAAAAGTGAACGCGTATCGGACCAAAATAAATAGTGACGAATAAATAAGGGTCGTAAAATGTCCTGAAATTAAGAAATGTTACATAGACTAGATCGGCTCTCATTGAAGATTGACTAGATCGGCACTTTGAAACCCACAACTAGTTCGGCACTGACTAGTTCGGCACACACTACAACTGACTAGATCGGCACTGACTAGATCATCACTGACTAGATCGGCACACACTACAACTGACTAGATCGGCACTGACTAGATCAGCACTGACTAGATTGGCACTAACTAGATCGGCACTGACTAGATCGGCACACACTACAACTGACTAGATTGGCACTAACTAGATCGACACTGACTAGATCGGCACTGACTAGATCGGCACACACTACAACTGACTAGATCTCACTGAGCTAAGATCGCACATGACTGATCGGCAAACACACTACAACTGACCAGATCGGACACTGACGTAGATCGAGCGATATAACTAATCGATACTGCACTAAAACCCAATTTTTCAAGCTAAAAAGACAAAGTTTTGATTGTTTTTTTTCCAATTTTTCTTGTACAAATAGTTTACTAAGACTATAGGTACCTTAAAAATTGTAAACTTTATGATTTTAAGCCAAAATTTTTTTTTTTGAAATCCAGATTGTACTTTATAAGACTTTTTCGAAAACAAAAGTTGTAAAAAATGAGTTTTTCTTGATTAAAAGCTTATACACCTATATCATAAAGATACTAGATCAATCTTACCAAAGTAAATGAACTTTTAGTGTATGTAAAAACTTCAAAAATCAAAATTTTAAAAAAAAATCGATTCTAGTAAGCTTATCCAGTAAGCTCGAATAAGTTCACAACTAAACCACACAACAAAATCACATACCCACCCGTGGCGATTGATACCAAATGTTGCTAACCAATAAATCACTTTCACTTCATCATGGATAAATGAAGAAATAAATATAAGAAGATAATGAATAATTTTAGAGAGAGAATCAAGAGAGAGACAAAATAAGAGATGGTTGATTTCTAGTAAATGTGTGAAAAATACAAATGAGACCAACACCCTCTCCACACTTAGAGAGGGGTATTTATACCCTTGTGGTCGGATGGGCTTTTGCCATGGGCCGGGTTAACAGATTAGACTGGCCGCTCGGAATAAACATTGGGACCTTTAGTCTGAAACGCATACAATATTAATTTACGTTCATGAGCCCGTTTACCCTTCTAACTGACTACAACATATAAATAATAAATGACCGAGACCTAATATTCCTAATGAACAAACATCTTGTTCGACTCAATATTTTGAGGCTAACAAATAGCAAGCCATTTCTCATGTTTTTTTTCACCCATTCTTCTCATATCTCTCTAATATTATGAAACATCTCTCTAACTTTTAGATCTAGTATTTTCCATTTATCATTTGTAGGTAATTTTTTTAATAGAAGAAATTGCCGATATCGCATACGAGACGATCAAGCTCAAGTCACATTGTTGCTAGTCTCTCACATCATATGAAGATCATATTGTTGATTCTTGTATTCATTATACTTTTCATTCTCCTGGGTTGTAAAAGAGTTGATAGTGTTGGGTTGATTCTACCTTTGTTAGAATCCGGTATTTAGCTTTGTACTGTAAAATAGTGTAAGAAACGCTATGAGGCTTCTTCACTAGTTAAAGGAGATTGGTGACTAGTATTTACGAACTCTCGAGTAGGTGACTCGAGGAGTGGAGTAGGGCAAGAATGTGTCCTTAGTAAGCCGAACCACAAAAAATACTTGTTCCGGTTCTCATCTCTTCTTATACCCTCTCTTTACTTTACTAGTACTCTATATTTACTTCTTATCTCGTAGATCAATCAATATCATCAACTTTAGATAAACTCGATATAAAATTTTAAAAAGTAAATTTTAGTCAAGAAAACTATTCAACCCCCTCTTTCTAGTTTTCCACATTCCTGATCATAGTCTTTATCACTTTCAGTCTTGTCATCATCAGTGGATTCCCAGATAGAATAATCAGAAGAGTCACTATGGTCTAGAGAATCTAGTGCTGCAACCTTAAGTGATTGGTTACCAATAATTATTCAGTCTTACAAGAAAGATTGAGGGTTTAAAGATCAATGAGAAAACTGGATGGAAAAATAAATAATAAAGGATGATTAAACTTACAAGAGATATGAGTTTTGTGTTTACAGAGATCATCACATACCCTAAACCTTGACATGTGAAGGGTATTTATAACCCTTAAGGTGACCGGCCTTATGGGCCTATGGATGGGCTTTTCGGGCTTTTTCATTGTCGGCCCGATTACATTAAACATTATTAACTAACGAGCTAGTAAATGTTAGACAACTACGAGTGACTGAGACTTATTTGTTTCTAACAATCTCCCCTTAAGGGAGGTCACTCTTGATTTGCAAAATTAAGTCGTAGCATTCAATGTAGATTATCTCAGCTTGTAAGTTCCTTGAAACCTACCTTGAATATTCTGTGCTTAGCAGGAGCAATCTTCACTTTACTTAATCTTCAGAGCTTGTTTCTCATGACTTGATAAATGATTTTTGATCTTAATTCCATGAACTTCATGGTGGTTCTGTACTTTAAGTACCAATTGCAGAACTTGTGACCGACATGCTCAAACTTGTGTTTGTAATTTTTTCCCACCTTGAAATCTCTTATGTTCTTTCTAACTTATTTCATCAATCTCTTATATCTTTAACATTTGAAGAAGACTTTTGATTTCAAGGTGCTGAAGCTTAAGTATTTAGCTTCTTAGTATCTTTGAGACATATGAGTATGAGCATGTGGTTTACATCGATTCCTTGAGTCGTTTATCCTAATTCCAAAAATTGATCACCAACAAAAACATTTATATGAAAATCCACTTAATGTGTTCTTAGAAAAACATTTTAAACACATAAGGTTATTTAAAATTTGAAGGGAACCGCGTTAAAGATGAATATACTCAATCTGTCAGTTTGCAATAACCTTCTGATTCCGTAAGGATCGATGATTACATGTACAAAGTACTGCACCTGTGATCAGGTAGTTCTTTATAAGTAACCTCCTTGGACAGTTTTCCTAGCTCAAAGCCTTTAAAAGTTCCTATAATACAAATAACAGATTCTCGTCTGCTTGTTGTGTTCTCTATACCAGATGTCCGTAGACAAACATACATAATAGCATTGTTTACTCACTAGAATGGTAAAAGAGTGAGTCGAGAACAGTATCTCTCTGACATATACCGTAAAGTTTCGTGTTTCAGCAGAACCTATGTCCATATGCTGTCAATAGGCACTACTTGGCAAACATAGTCACAACCTCATAATTAACAAATCAAGTACCTGTAGAAAGTCTAAATGGCACAAAAAACTTTAAAAAATCAAAGTGTGATGAAATCGTTTGAACACAACGAAAGTTTTGCAGAAGACTACCTAACTCAGGTCAAAACTTAGCATTAACCCTTGTCAAGTCGCCTTAAAATCATTTGATGGAAAATGCTTTGATGGTTCTTAAAAAACGATAGGAACTGAGAAGCTTAACCTGCTGAAAACCGTTTAACAGATCAACACTCAACAGCTCTATCAAATTTTAGAAAGATATCCCGAGGGATATGAGATGATACATTCCCATGCAATTTCCGCTATCCAATCACATATATGAAACCAAGATCATGAAGCAAAAGATTCTTTGTAGATTATCAAGATACTTGTGTATAACACAAAAGTTTTGGTATCTTGACATTTTAGAATATATTAATCTTTTTGCTCCCCCTACACATATGCATCGATATTCAAAAGTTGTTTTGCACATGCAAGGTTCAAGCTATCACATATAAACAATTGAATCATTAGTTATCAGTAATTTTAAGTCACATTTTCTCCCCCGATCAAAAGTATGCAATGGTTTTGATCAACAATGGACTTAAAATAAATTTAAGCTCTCCATCAATCAATGAAGATATAGATATACTACTTTAATGCACAGATATTCAATGAATATTGAAGCGAAACCTGAAATATACGTAGACAATAGTGATAAATCAATCTGTCTGAAGAAGCAGCATGTGGTTCGTTCCAATCGCTCAACAACAGAATCAGCAACAGCTTTTCTCACATGTTAAATTAGATACTTCTCATGTAAGAAGAATGAATGAGTCTAAAAATCCTCTGTGAGTATTTCCTGCAAGACTGTTAGTAGCACTGATTCTCCCCCTCAAACATTGACCCGTTTTCTATTTAAAGAGCTGTAGTCATTGTTTGAGCTGTAGTAACATTTTTTTCTTTTTTATTAAACTGTATTAGGGGGACTGCCAGTGGAAATGACCTTTGGTTTTCTATCTTTACGTTTGTAACTAGTGAGAGGCTTCTTAGAGAACCTAGGTGTCACAATGACATTATTAGCAGGCTCACTAGTACTAACGCTTCCTAATTGTTCTAAAGGCACTACTTCACGTTTAGTTATCCTAGTTAAAGGGCACGTATCACCTAAAGTAAAATTTCTTCCTGTGGGCTTCCACTTAGAACCAACGGTAGCAAATATTTTGCCAGTAGCTTTCCAAACTTGCTTCACTATCGCATCATTATTGACCATGGGGTTTTTAGCATTCATAGAATTCAATTTTTTATCACCACACTTATTATGATTACCAAAAACCAAACATTCATTACATATGTTGCAAACAGAAACAGACTTCGAAGTAAATCCAGTACGTTTAACACTTAAACTAGAATCAACATGATTCCTTTTATTCAAATTCCTAAGGGGATTATCTACTCGCTTCACTTTCTCACTCCTAGCTGGCAAATTCCTATGGGTCTTCGTCTCGCACTTAGATTTTGACTTGCTAGCTTCAGTGACAGATTTTATTCTTGTAGACAGATTTACACACACGTTAGTCTTTTTAACTAAAGACATTGTCTCTTTTCTAGGTAAAGGAGTATTGGCTTCCCTATTGTTCTTTTCTGAGGAGGGATATACTTGGGCGTCATGGCATACAAGCCAAGAGCAAGTACTTTGGGTCTCTCAGAGATAGATGCTCTACTACTCACATTACTATTACTTTCTGCCTTAGACTGATACAAATCTTGATAACGCTTTTTAATGGACACATTTTCATCACTAAGGCTAGAATTCTTAATCCTAACAGCAGTGAGTTCCTTTTTTAACTGAGTATTTTCAGTTTCTAGGGCTTGAAATTCTAGAGTACTCAGGTTAGGGTCGGCACTAACTTCTTTCATGTTACTAATTTGAGCCTTTAACTTCCTAAGTAACTCATCATTCCCTTGAAGCTGATCTTTCAACTTGTTGATTTCAAAAATACATTAAGTTTAGGTGAGCTTGAATTATTATAAACCTGTGGATTTTCAAAACATTCTTTGTACTTTTGAAATTTAAGCTCGAGTTCCTGATATTTTGTTTCAACGAAAGAACATCGTTTTTCTTTTTCAACAAGTAGTTCTTTCATCTTTAAAATCTTAGCTTCAAGTTCCAGATTTCTAGAGCGTTCCTTAACGCAATTAGATCTAGGTTCAATGCTCATGGGCACAACAATATTAGAATTAAGCACAACAGAACAAATATCTTTTAGACACAGATTCAGCTAGCAAACACTCATTTTGAATCAAGAGATTTTTATTCTCTATTTCCAAACTCTTCTTATCAATTACACATTGATCATACTCTTTGTCTAGTTAATCAAAGATTTTCATGTATTCAGATACTTCTTTAAAAAGATTATCTTCTATACCTTTAACACGCGTTTTGAGTTTTTCATAAAAAGAAATTATTTCTTCTACAAAGCACTTTTTGTTATGTTCAAAAAGCCACCCCCCATTTGTTATATATGAGGGTGTCGTTTTGTCTTTGACAACCTTATCAAACTCTGGAAAACATGCTTTTAACATTTTTAACTAAGTGTAAACTTGACTCTTGGCTGGACGAGTACGAACAATGGTAGTTATAGGTTTAGACTGGTTACAATTATAACTAGCAACTTCATTAGCTGGCAACCAATAAACCTGTTCACTAGACAACTGCTTTTGAGGCACAAAGGTATCATACAAACTATTTAACTTAGCATAATTTATTAGCTTAGATGACATTTTACACAACGGGTCTTTCATCTTTTCTAACATCTTAGTTCTACTAACTTCAGCTTGAACTAAGGTCTCTTCACTATCATATACCCTAAAGGGGGGTATGTACAGGATCTACAATTACGTCACCAAGATACAGGGTTGGAGGACACAACTGAGCTGATTTGAGATACAGTGGATTACAATGACCAAGAGCAGATTTATGTAAGTCCTTTGTGGAGAAAGTTGGTCGTTTAGATAACATAGGGACAGTTTGTACAGGTTGACCATACATTTGCAAAAGTTCCGTGACAACCTTGTTAGTATTTCTCAACCAAACTAATTCCTCTAGATAACTTTCCTCAAGAGCATTTTTATCTGCTTTAAACTTTTCACTTTCTGTTTTCAAAGAATTGTTTGACTCGACATGTTGTAAAAGTTGTTGTTTTAAAGACACAAGTTATCCTTCAAGTTGTTCTAAATCCTTTTTAACCTTACTTTGTTCTAGATTTTGAACCTGTGTTTTGTATCTCTCAAGCTTAGCTTTTAAGGAATCATTCCCTCAAGTTGCGACCTTAAATCATCAAGAATAGTAATCACATATATTCCACCAGGTACGACAGAAGATATATCAGTTAGAACACTTTCAACTCTATTGTTTAATTGGTATTGATGATATGGAATGGTGTTATTATGATCATCGATAACCGAATCAACATCGGCGTCTAGTTGTTCTTCCCCATGTATCTCTTGTGATACTTAAAGATTCATATTATCAAAGAAGTGATTATCATAAGTGTGTACCTCTGAATTTAAGTCAAAATTATTACCTATACCAGCTGCACTTGACTCTTTATCATTTGTTTCCATCTTGATTAAAGTGAGATGAAAGAACGGATTTTGAGTGGTTATTTGTGTTTGATTGAAATCAATTAATGTTCACGGGATTTTACAAATCTTTGATTAAAAACGAGAAAAGAATCGTATCTTTCGCGGGATTTTACAGAATCAAGAAGAAACCGTAAAACAATAATGAATTGATAGGATGTAGAAGGAAAATAAACAAGAATATAATTTTCAAATTTAGAAGATTATATCTCTTGAATTTAGGAACCAAATATTAACTTTCCAAATTAATCACCACTAGAATAAAATCAAATTCCTTGATTTTAGGAAACAAATATTTACTTCCCAAAGATATAGATCTCTTCCCTTTTTACACTTTTTTCTAAAAAAAAAATAATCCAAAAGTTTTTTTTATTTTTTTAATCAAATCAGCTAAAAATTTGTGTAAAAGAACCGATTTTTTTTGTGATGAATAGTACCCGATGAACAGTACCGCGAATTGTAATTTTTTTTAAATCAGCAGAAAGTTTGTGTAAAAAAATCGAAAAAATAATTATTTTTTCGCGATGAATAGTATCCGATGAACAGTACCGTAAATAGTAATTTTTTTTAAAACACACAAGATCAAAACACCTACCACTTAGGCTCTTGATACCAATTTTTATTTTATACATATATACAAAGTATACAAAACTGAGATACCCTTGTTACTCATTGGTGGACTCTTATAGTTCCTTAAGAGTTTCTGGAGACAGTTGTTTCATGCCAAGCAATGGGAGTATCAATTCGAAGCGTTCCCTTGGTAATGCTTTGGTGAATATGTCTGCCAGTTGATATTTTGTTTCTACAAAGTACACCTCTACAACCCTGTTTTCCACTTGCTCTTTGATGAAGTGGTGTCGGATATCAATGTGCTTGGATCTTGAATGTTGCACATTGTTACAGCATAACGCGATAGCACTTTGGTTATCACAGTACAGAGGAATCTTGTTAAATGTAAAGTCATAGTCAGAAAGATATGAACGCATCCAAAGGATTTGGGTACAACATCCAGACAAGGCTATATATTCTGCCTTTGTAGTTGAGATAGCCGTGCTCTTCTGTTTCTTTGAAGACCAATTGACAAGACCAATTGACAAGCTTATCTCCAAGAAATTGAGCAGATCCTGATGTACTTCATCGGGTGTCCTGACAACCTACATAATCTGCATCTGCAAATGCTCTTAGTGCAAAACCGGAGTCCTTCGAATACCACAGACCCATGTGAATGGTTCCTTTAAGGTATTGAAAGATCCGTTTAATAGCATGTAAGTGTTTTTCGATAGGCTTTGCCTGATACCGAGCACACATGCACACATCAAAAACAATATCAGGTCTAGTAGCAGATAGATACATCAGGGAGCCGACCATTCCATGAAAACGTGTAGGATCAACTAGTTTCCCTTATCTATCTTCATCCAGTTTCATTTTCTCCACCATGGGAGTATCAACTGATGCGCTAGAGTCAAGTTCATATTTCTTTAAAATCTCAAGAGCATATTTACTTTGATTAATAAAGATGCCTCTGGGATTTTAAGAAACTTGTAGTCCTAAAAAGAAAGACATTTGTCCCATCATCGACATCTTAAAAGTGGAACTCATTTCTTTAGCAAAAGTTTCACATGACTTAGGATTAGTGGAGGCAAAAATAATATCATCTACATGGATTTGAACAAGTAAGATGTGTTTGCCTATTTTCCTTGTAAAGAGCATAGGATCGACAACTCATTTAGAGAATCCGGTAGACATAAGGAACCTGGATAACTTATCGTACCAAGCACGTAGAGCCTGTTTCAACCCATAAAGAGCTTTCTTTAGTTTGTACACATGCGTTGGTTGACCCGGATCTATAAATCCTTCAGGTTGACTGATATAGACAACTTCATTCAGCTCACCATTCAGAAAGGCTATTTTCACATCCATCTAAAAAATATCATATTCTGGCTAGCTGCATTAGCAATAAATAGTCTGATAGCTTCAAGTTTAGCAACCGGTGCAAAGGATTCCTCAAAATCAACTCCTGCTTCTTGACGATAACCTTTTGCCACTAACCGAGCTTTGTTCTTCAATACCTCTCCATATTCATCTAGCTTGATCTTGTAGACCCACTTGAGTCCTATGACTAATGAATGAGATGGAGCAGGCACAAGTTCCCATACTGCAAGGCGTTCGAACTCATGAATTTCTTCTTGCATGGCATCAATCCAGCAAGGATACTGTACCGCTTCTTTGAAGTTCTTTGGTTCGACGTTCTCTAGAAACTCATTGAAGAAACACCACATAGCATCAGTTTCGAGTTGGCGTCTTGTGGATACCGGTCGATTTAGATCTCCAATCACATTCTCTAACGGATGGTCCTTAGTCCACTTTTGCTCATGTACTATAGGTGGGTTGTTCTGTTGAGTAGGATTTACATTGACAGTGCCGGAAGATGATGCTTCTGAATCAAATTCATTAGTGACAGAATTTTCGAATGATTCACTGCCAGATGTAGTAATGGTATTCTCAGGTCCGTCAACACCAATGTCTGGAGGAGATGTTTGTGAGGGTGAAGTGATGGTAGTTGCTGCAGGAGCATTTTCTGTGACCGTTGTCGTAGAAGGCGAATCAGGTGTAATCTTGGGTGCATGAGGAGGAGCAACATCAACCAAATGTGGATGAACATCCGGTGGAAATTCTTCATCTTCATCAAACAAAGGTTGGAATAGTTCAGATAATTGTTTCTCTGTAGGAGGAACACTGGGTGTTGTTAGAGTAGTTACAAGCCCAGAACCAATTCGTCCTGACTGTAAATTATTAATCTCGGGTCTTGCACTGTTGTGTCTAGGAGCCATTGAGTTAGGTTTGAGTCTTGTACTGGGTTGTACAAAAGTCGTTCCTTCAGTGAGCTCATCAAACGTGACATGAACAGTCTCTTAGATTTTTCAGGTTCTCTTGTTGTAGATTCGGTACGCCTTCTTGGTAGGTGCATAGCCAACAAAAATATCTATGTCTGCTTTAGCCTTCAGCTTTCTAAGATCATCATAGTCATTTGTAGGATAACACAATGATCTAAATACCCGGAAGTATTTCACTTCAGGTTTCTTACCCTTAAGCAGTTCATAGTAGGTCTTTTCGTGTAGTGTATGAACGAGATATCGGTTAAGTGTATAACACGTAGTGGCCACATCTTTAGCCTAAAGGAACATTAGACCTTTTGCAAAGATAAGCATTGTACGAGTAGCTTCCATAAGAGTTCGGTTCCATCTTTCGACAACGCTGTTCTGTTGTGGAGTCCGAGGTACACTTGTATTATGGGTAATTCCAACATTCTCACAGAATTCAATGAGTGTTTTGTTGACAAACTCTGGTCCATTGTCTGTTCTCAAGTATCGAACAGTTGCATTTAAGGCACGTTGCGTTAATATGATGAATTTCTTAATCACTTTAGGAGTTTCATCCTTTATTCTTAAGAATCTGACCCAATCAAATCTAGTGTAGTCATCAACAATCACCATAATATACTTCTTCCCGTTTATACTCTCAACTCTCATTGGTCTGCATAAGTCTATGTGAAGGGTGTTAAGAACTTCAGTATTGGTATTGACTATTTTAAGCAGATGAGATGACTTTTTACTCTTTCCAAGTTGACATGAAGGACATAAGTGTTCCTTTTCGTACTTCAACTTTGGTAAACCTCGCACAAGATCTTTTTTAGCTAATTCGTTTAGAGTCCCGAAATTTAGATGATTTAACCGACGATGCCATAACCATGACTTCGTTGAAGAGGCTTTTGAGAGCAAGCAAACTGGAGATGCTTCCATCATATCTTTTAGTGAGATAAAGTACATATTTGTAGTCCGCGAACCTTTAAGTAGATCAACCTTGTCTTTATTACAAATATAACAAGTGTATTTCCTGAAAGCTACTTCTAGACCTGCGTCACAAAACTGTCCTACTAAAAACAAGTTATGACTGAGTCCTTCAACATAGTAAACTCATGTGATGATTGTATCTCCAAACTTGTAGTCACCATAACCAAAAATTGATGCAAACTGATCATTCCCGAATCGGACTGTACCAATAAACTTCTCTACGTAGTTGATGAGCTTTGACCGATCACCGGTCATATGTCGTGAGCAGCCTGAGTTATCGGATACCTAATTTTATTGGGGTCCCGTTGGTTAGCAGATAAATCATTAGCATTCACAGGATCATTGACAGCCTTTATTTATGCATTAGGGGGACTACCAGTGGAAGTGTCCTTTAGTTTGTTATCTTTACGTTTGGAACTAGTGAGAGGCTTCTTAGAGAAACTAGGTGTTACAATGACATTATTAGCAGGTTCACTAGTACTAACGCTTCCTGATTTTTCTAAAGGCACTACTTCAGGTTTAGTGATCCTAGTTAAAGGGCAGGTATCACCTAAAGTAAATTTTCTTCCTGTGGGCCTCCACTTAGAACAAACACTAGCAAATATTTTACCAGTATCTTTCCAAACTTGCTTCACAGTCGCATCATTATTGACCTTGGGGTTTTTAGCATTCACGGAATTCAAATTTTTAACACCACACATATTATGATTACCAAAAACCAAACATTCATTACATATGTTGCAAACAGAAACAGAGTTCGAAATAAATCCAGTACGTTTAACGCTCAAACTAGAATCAACACGATTCCTTTTATTCAAACTCCTAAGGGGATTATCTACTCTTTTCACGTTCTCACTCCTAGCTGGAAAATTCCTATGGGTCTTCGTCTCACATTTAGATTTTGACTTGCTAGCTTTAGTGATAGATTTTATTCCTATAGATGGATTTACACACACGTTAGTCTGTTTAACTAAAGATACTCTCTCTTTCCTAGGTAAAGGAGTATTGGCTTCCCTGTTGTTTCTTTTCTGAGGAGGGATATACTTGGGCATCATGGCATACAAGCCAGGAGCAAGTACTTTGGGTTTCTCAGGGACAGCTGCTCTACTACTCACATTACTATTACTTTCTGCCTTAAACTGATACAAATCTGGATAACGCTTTTTAATGGACACGTTTTCATCCCTAAGGCTATCATTCTTAATCCTTACAGCAATGAGTTCCTCTTTTAACTGAGTATTTTTAGTTTCTAGGGCTTGAAATTCTAGAGTACTCAGATTGGAGTCGGCACTAACTTCTTTCATGTTACCGATTTGAGCCTTTAACTTCCTGAGTAACTCATCTTTCCCTTGAAGCTGATCTGTTAACTTGTTGATTTCAAAAAATACATTAAGTTCAAGTGAGCTTAAATTATTACAAACCTGTAGATTTTCAAAACATTCTTTGTAATTTTAAAATTTAAGCTCGAGTTCCTAATATTTCATTTCAATGAAAGAACATCGTTTTTCGTTTTCAACAAGTAGTTGTTTCATCTTTAAAATCTCAGCTTCAAGTTCCAAATTTCTGGAGTGTTCCTCAACGCAATTAGATCTAGGTTCAACGCTTATAGGCACAACAATATCAGAAGTAAGCACAATAGAGCAAATATCTTTAGACACAGATTCAACAAGCAAACACTCATTTTGAATCAGGAGATTTTTATTCTCTATTTCCAAACTCTTCTTATCAATAACACATTGATCATACTCTTTGTCCAGCTCATCAAAGATTTTCATGTACTCAGATACTTCTTTGAAAATATTATCTTCTATACCTTTAACATGCATTTTAAGTTTTTCATAAAAAGGAATTATTTCTTCTACAAAGCACTTTTGGTATGTTCAAAATGCTACTCCCCATTTGTTATATATGAGGGTGTCTTTGACAACCTTATCAAACTCTAGAAAACATGCTTTTAACATTTTTAACTGGGTGTTAACTTGACTCTTGGCTGGACGAGTACGAACAAAGGTAGTCATAGGTTTAGACTGGTTACAATTATAACATACACTCATTAGCTGGTAACCAATAAACATGTTCACTAGACAACTGCTTTTGAGGCACAAAGGTATCATACAAACTATTTAACTTAGCATAATTTATTGGCTTAGATGACACTTTGCACAACGGGTCTTTCATCCTTTTTAACATCTTAGTTCTACTAATTTCAGCTTGAACTAAGGTCTCTTCACTATCATATACCCTCAAGGGGGTATATACAGGATCTACAATTACGTTACTAATACTGGGGTTGGGCGAACATAACAGCAGCTCTGATTAAGAACATTGGATTACGATGACCAAGAGCAGATTTGTGTAAGTCCTTTGTGGAAAAAGTGGGTCATTTAGATAACATAGGAACAGTTTGAACAGGTTGACCATACGATTGCAAAAGTTTCCGATACAACCATTTAGTATATCTTAACAAACAAAATTCCTCCATATAACTTCCTAAGAGCATTGTATCTGCTTTCAACTTTTCACTTTGCTGTTTCAAAGACATGTTAGACTCAACATTAGTAAAAGTTGTTGTTTTAAAGACACCAAGTTTGTATCTTCAAGGGTCGAGAATTTTGTTTGTTACTTTCAAAAAAACCAGTTGTTCTAAATCCTTTTTAACCTTACTTTATTCTAGATTTTGAACCTGTGTTTTGTATCTCTCAAGCTCAGCTTTTAAGGAATCATTAGCAAAGCTTTGTTCCTCATTAGTTTTAATGTGGCCCGCAAGTTGTGACCTCAAATCATCTAGAATAGTAATCACATATATTCCACCAGGTATGACAGAAGATACATCAGTTGGAACACTTTCAACTTCGTTGTTTAATTGGTATTGATGATATGGAATGGTGTTATCATGATCATCAATAACCGAATCAACATCGGAGTCTAGTTGTTCTCCCCCGTGTATCTCTTGTGATATCTGAAGATGCATATTATCAAAGAAGTGATTATCATAAGTTTGTACCTCTGAATGTTTTTGCCATCTTGTAAGAGGACGGTTATCCGTACCAGCTGCACTTGATTCTTTATCAGTTGTTGCCATCTTGTAAGAGATATGAACGGATCTTGAGTGGTTGTTTGTGTTGATTGATATCAGTTAATGTTCACGGGATTTTACAAATCCTTGATTAAAACCGAGAAAAGAATCGTATCTTTCGCGGGATTTTACAAAAACAAAAAGAAACCGTAAAACAATAATGAATTGATGTTGAAATAATCCTCTGATTTTTCTCACGTAGAAGAAAAAAAACAAGGGTTAGTTGCAAAAGGTTATCATCAAGAAGAGGGGATTGACTTTAAGGAATTGTTTGCACCAGTCGCTCGCATTGAAGCTATCAGAATATTCTTAGCATACGCTGCATGCAAGAATATGGTAGTCTTTCAGATGGATGTGAAGACGGCCTTTCTGAATGGGATTTTAAAGGAAGAGGTGTAGGTAAGTCAACCAGAAGGGTTTGTTAATCAAGAAAATCCGAATCATGTATTCCGATTGAAGAAAGCACTTTATGGTTTGAAACAAGCTCCTCATGCATGGTACGACCTACTCTCCAAATTCCTCCTCAGCCAGGAATTTTTCAAAGGTGTAGTCGATCCGACGTTGTTTACTTGAAAGGAAGGAAATGATCTCACACTGGTACAAATCTATGTTGACGACATAATTTTTGCTTCCACTAATCCAATATTTTGTGATAAATTTGCAAAATTAATGAGCAAACGTTTTAAGATGTCAATGATGGGACAAATATCATTTTTTCTAAGACTTCAAATTTCACAAAGTCCTAGAGGCATCTTCATTAATCAATCTAAATATGAGCTTGAAATGCTCAAAAAGTATGGTTTTAAAAAATATGATGCTGTTGACATACCCATGGTAGGACAGTCAAAACTGGACGAGGATCCAAACAGGACTTCAGTTGACCCTACTCGTTATCGAGGAATGGTCGAATCCCTTATGTACCTCACAGCCAGTCGCCCTGACCTAGTGTTTGTCATCTGCATGTGTGCCCGGTACCAAGCAAAGCCTACCGAAAGGCACTTAACTACGGTTAAACTGGTCTTTCGGTACCTAAAAGGAACCATTAATATGGGTATGTGATATTTGAGGGACACCAGTTTTAATCTAACAGCTTTTGCAGATGCTGACCATACAAGTTGCTAAGATTTAAGGAAAAGTACATCGGGTGGTGCACAATTTCTAAGAGAAAAGCTTGTCAGTTGGTCATCCAAGAAACATAAGTGTACTGCGATATCTACAACTGAAGCTGAATATATCTCCTTGTCCAGTTGTTGTGCACAGATCCTATGGATGCAGTCTCAATTAACTGACTACAGATTTGATTTTAATAAGATTACTTTACACTCGGACTCCCAGAGCGCCATTGCTTTATCTTGCAACACTGTGCAACACTCCAAGATGAAACACATGGCTGTTCGCTACCACTTTATCAAAGAGCAAGTTAAAAATGAGGTTGTTGAGGTCTACTTTGTTAAGACCGTTTATCAGCTCGTGGATATCTTCACTAAATCACTCGCAAGAGAACGCTTCGAATTCCTGATCAAATGCCTCGATACGCAAAGCATCACACCGGAAGAGCTGAAACGTCTTGCAGAGTCAGACGAAGAGTAACTCGGTTTACAATTTCATGAATCCTATGTACGATAAGTAGATTAGATTTTAAATTTTTCAAAAATTTTCAAAAGCAAAATACAAAAATATAAAATTTCAAAAACAAAATATAAAATCAGAAAAAATTTCAAAAACCATAAACAATCTTCTCGTGTGGAGTTGTAGTATCTAAAACCCTAGACGGTAGAGTAAGGTATTTTACTAAAATATAGGTTTCATCAGTTAGTCTCAGAGTATATTGGTCGCATCGTCATTTGGTTGGATCGGAGGTGCTTGTTTGTGAGAGCCGTGTGCTCGCATAAACGCATGTTGGTGGGGGGAGGGAACATATTATTGAAGGTGTGGAGAAGGCGGTTGGAGATATGTTGCGCGTGGAGCTCATGATTAGAAGCGCAAAGTGTTTGTGGTTTTGGCGCAGACGCAATTGATACCAGTGAAAGTTTAGGGATTGTATTCTTCTCTTTAGGCTAGAGAGTAGTTCTGTTAAGTGGGGGCATTGTTGTTGTCTAGGATAGTTCTTCAACTGAGTGATATGTATCGCAAACCAAGGGTTCAGCTAGGTAGTATATATAATCTCTTTGGCAGTTCGCTTTAGTTATAGTAGTAAAGTATGACTTTTTGGCGCACTAGTGCGGGTTGAGTGTATTTGACTCAGGAACGTTGAGTGAATCCTGTAGATGAGAACAGGGAATGTTCACATTTGTTGGTGATGTAGTTGTATTATGTCATTTATAAAGCTTGTGTGAATTGGTATGTTGGGAGTACATATAAGTGAGTCTATAGAAATTTTAGATCCATGGTATTTGTACTCATTAGCCGAAAAGCGTGCTTGTCAGGTGATTATGAGTCTAACTATTTTTTGTTTTTCGTTCTCTTTCTTTTGTTGTTAGTGAGACCAGATCTTGCATGAGTTAGTCGTTAGCCTAATATATCTTCTTTTTCATAGAAATATCTTGGTTTGTTACCGTTAAATATTTCGTTTTGGACTTGAAGATGTTGTTGTTTTGAAGATAGGCTGGTCGTAGGGGTTGTCCCATAATTTTGGGAGACGTGAGAGGAATTGATTTGGTTAGCTTGAATGTTTTGTCGCACGCTTCGCTTTTGTATAGTGTTCTCCAGAGCCTCTGTGAATCTTCATCAGTCTTTGTACATGGTGTATGCACGCTATGTTTTGTTTTTTTGGAGTATATCACCTTTTTCAGTGTTAGTGGATTGTGATCATTTGATGTGGTACTAGGTGTTTATTTTTGAATTGGAGCTTGCCCGATAAGCGCCTTGTACAAGTAGGTTTTGACCGAGTGAAAATTGTTCTAACTATGCTTGTATACATTTCTTCCAATAGTACTTATCAAAGTCACTATCGTTCTCCTTTCAACAGTGGAGAGTAGATTGGGGCCGGTTTTCGTGTATCCAGAGCTTGTGCTCCAACTTGAGTTTGTTTGATTCAGTTTGTAAGGATCCTCGATCTTGTAGAGAGATTTAGTTGAATAACGGATGTGCTTGATGTGTTGTTGTTTTGTCGTTTTGGATTGCAATCATTATTTTGTTTTAGGGGAGTATTTTGTGAGCCAATGTCCTTTGAATTTAAAAAACCTGAGCAGTGTAGTAATGTGCGCTTATCTTTAGCGGATAAGATTTTTGATCAAAACATAGATAGAAAGCGTACAATTACATTTAATGTATTAATGTTGGAGATTCTGTAAGAATGGAAAATATATGATACTAAGGATATAAGATGTTTCCTAAAATAGAAGATCAGGATATTACCTGTAATTTTAGTAGGGAGAACCATATGTATATTTTTGTGAATTTCCGCCACTAAGTAGAATACCAACTATAGAGGAGGAAGAAATTGCAAATCGCTTGATTTAGGAATAGAGGAATATACAAATGTGAAGTATTACATTCCGACCACATTTTCTATGGGCTGAAGTACACTCAAAACCGATCCCTAATCCATACCAGTTATGATAAGACTCCATATGAACTGCTCAGATTGCAAACTAGAACTTAAGTATCTTTACATTTTTGGTGCCTTATGTTATCCAACAAACGATTTTGAGGATCTTGGAAAACTTCAGCCAAAAACTGATATTGGAATCTTTATCAGTTATTTACCATCCAAGAAGGTGTACGGGAACTACAACAAAAGGACCAGACAAATAATGGAAACAAGGAACGTACAATTTGATGAACTTACTAAAATGGCTTCTGAACAACACGGTTCAGGACCCGATCTTCAAGGATTGACTTCTGGACACATTAGTTCAGGACTCATGCTTAACTAGGCTGCGTCAACATCAACTAAACCTCCCACAAAGAATGACTGGGATTTGCTATTTCAACTAATGTTCGATGAATACTTCAAATCTCCAAGTGTTGTATCTACCCCCATTTCTGCTGCAACTCTACTTCCATCAGATACAGCCAGAGCATCTTCCTCTACTACCATTGATCAAAAATCTCCCTCTCCAAGTACTTCACCAAACATTGAAGCAATAATCTCTCTAATCAATTCTACAAATATTAAACGAAATGAAGAAGCTGCAGAGTTTCATAGTGACACTTTTACCAATCCATTTGCTCCTCCAGCACCAGCTCAGCTAAGTCATCTATAAGGATTGTTGACAATTCAAACATGCACACTTTCCAACAACCTCCAATTTACACAAAATGATGGACAAATGATCATCCGTTGGTAACAATCATCGGCGATCCATCAAAACCTATTTCTACAAGACGTCGACTTTCTACCGATGCTTTATGGTGTCATTTCCATGCGTTATTAGCTAAAGAAGAGCCAAAGAATTATAAAGAAGCAATGAAAGAATCTGGTTGGATCGAAGCCATGCAAGAGGAAATCTATGAATTTGAGAGGCTTGAAGAATAGGAATTAGTACCAAGACCAGACAGAGCTATGATCATCAGCCTAAAGTGGATCTTTAAAGTGAAACTTGATGAGTATGGCGGTGTGCTAAAGAATAAGGCTTGGTTAGTTGCAAAAGGTTATCGTCAAGAAGAGGGGATTGACTTTAAGGAATTGTTTGCACCAGTCGCTCGCATTAAAGCTATCAGAATATTCTTAGCATACGCTGCACGCAAGAATATGGTAGTCTTTTAGATGGATGTGAAGAAGGCATTTCTGAATGGGATTTTAAAGGAAGAGGTGTACGTAAGTCAACTAGAAGGGTTTGTTAATCAAGAAAATCCGAATCATGTATTCCGATTAAAGAAAGCACTTTATGGTTTGAAACAAGCTCCTCATGCATGGTACGACCTACTCTCCGAATTCCTCCTCAGCCAGAAATTTGTCAAAGGTGTAGTCGATCCGACGTTGTTTACTTGAAAGGAAGGAAATGATCTCACACTGGTACAAATCTATGTTGACGACATAATTTTTGCTTCCACTAATCCAATCTTTTGTGATAAATTTCCAAAATTAATGAGCAAACGTTTTAAGATGTCAATGATGGGACAAATATCATTTTTTCTAAGACTTCAAATTTCACAAAGTCCTAGAGGCATCTTCATTAATCAATCTAAATATGCGCTTGAAATGCTCAAAAAGTATGGTTTTGAAAAATATGATGCTGTTGATATACCCATGGTGGGACAGTCAAAACTAGACGAGGATCCAAACGGGACTTCAGATGACCCTACTCGTTATCGAGGAATGGTCGGATCCCTTATGTACCTCACAGCCAGTCGCCCTGACCTAGTGTTTGGCATCTGCATGTGTGACTGGTACCAAGCAAAGCCTACCGAAAGGCACTTAACTACGGTTAAACTGGTCTTTCGGTACCTAAAAGGAACCATTAATATGGGTATGTGATATCTGAGGGACACCGGTTTTAATCTAACAGCTTTTGCAGATGCTGACCATACAAGTTGCCAAGATTCAAGGAAAAGTACATCGGGTAGTGCACAATTTCTAAGAGAAAAGCTTGTTAGCTGGTCATCCAAGAAACATAAGTGTACTGCAATATCTACAACTAAAGCTGAATATATCTCCTTTTCCGGTTGCTGTGCACAGATCCTATGGATGCAGTCTTAATTAACTGACTACAGATTTGATTTTAACAAGATTCCTTTGCACTCGGACTCCCAGAGCGCCATTGCTTTATCTTGCAACACTGTGCAACACTCCAAGATGAAACACATCGCTGTTCGCTACTACTTTATCAAAGAGAAAGTTAAAAATGAGGTTGTTGAGGTCTACTTTGTTAAGACCGTTTATCAGCTCGCGGATATCTTCACTAAAGCACTTGCAAGAGAACGCTTCGAATTCCTGATCAAATGCCTCGGTACGCAAAGCATCACACCGGAAGAGCTGAAACGTCTTGCAGAATCAGACGAAGAGTAACTCGGTTTACAATTTCATGAATCCTATGTACGATAAGTAGATTAGATTTTAAATTTTTCAAAAATTTTCAAAAGCAAAATACAAAAATATAAAATTTCAAAAACAAAATATAAAATCAATTTTTTTTCAAAAACCATAAAAAATCTTCTCGACATGTCTTTCATGAATCAATAATATCTACGAAATTAGAAATGTCATTCAATAATGACACAGTTCTGTAGATAAAGTTCGACTGAAGGTTTATAACATTTTTAAACATGTCATCTCAAATTTTCTTATGGCTTGTTATTAAATGTCAGATAACAACCCGAACCCTAAAGAAAAGGAAATTGTACGCTTCAGTGCAGTTATCCTTAACAACGATAAGATAAGTCTTTTCGGTCTTGAGTGTAAAGATTCAAAACATTCAAAGTTTTGTAACTCAAGAAATTAACTTGTGTATATTTTGCTACACAATTCGCACTTTCTAAAAAGGAAAATGTACATCAAAAAGTGCATTTTGTCCATAAGAGATTAATTTTCTTTATCTCGGGCAATTTTTCTCAAATTGTGTTTATCAAACATGCTCGAATTAAACAAATTTTTCAAAAAATGTTGGAAATAAAATCAGAATCAGTTTTGTCATTTAAATGGAAAAATATTTTCAAAAAATTCGAACTCTTGAACAAATCCAAGAAATCTTTCAATAGACTACGGTCTTTGTTCGAGGGGGAGAACGAGATTTTATATGAAAATTTCCAAAAATGTTCAAAAATAATTCATTAGTATTGGGAAAAACGATCTAGAGATTTTGAACGCTCAAACAAATTCTACATCTCTTTAAATAGAAAACGAGAATTTGTTTGAGGGGGAGAAATTATTTTCAAAAAATTAAAATTTTCAAAAATAATTATGAAAATAATTTTGGAAATGTGTTTAAGATAATTAATTGGTCATCGTTTGAGGGGGAGTTAACGAGATTAACTCCTAGACTATGTTTGCAAAATAGGTTTAAAACATAAGGGTAATTATTGTAACTTTAATTAGTTATATATCTTCAGGACCTAAAATTCTAACTAGTTTTGTAGTTAAGGTGTTAGGGGTCATGCTTAAACTTTAGGCTTAGTTTAAATGAGTTTAAAACCTCTAGGGACTAGTTTTGCCAAAAACCGAACCCCCTCCCTTTTATTCGCTCCCAACCAATCCATGTTACACACACAAATACATTTCACAAAAGAATTTCTCCTCCCTTTCTTTCTTTCTTAAGGATCGGCCAAACACAAGCAAACCAAAGAGACCATTTTTGATCAAAGGTAAAACACGAAAGTCATTTGTAATCATCTTCTAATCACTCTTATAAGAAGAATTGTTTCATCTCTTCATTAATTTTGAAAAATCAAAGATTCTTGATTTATGTTTCATAAAAATTGAAAGTGTTTAGATGTTAATTTTTCTTAAGGGTTTATGTAGATAATGATTAGCTAACTAGAATAGTGTTAGCTCGAATTTAAGTGAATCATTGGCTAACTTGATCAAGTTGGTGGTTTTATGGTATGTTTCCCAACCGAACCACCCTATGGGTGTGTTTGCTTTGATTGTTTGAATGTAATTTGTTGTTTTGTTACTTTAATATCATTAATCTTGCTAGTTGGTAACAAAAAGGTTCAATCTTTAAGCCTTAAACACAAAGACTAGAGATTCTTGAAGGTGAAGACAAAGTGTTTGATGAAATATTTGTGAAGACTTTGGTGAAATTGGAAGACTCAAGACTTAAAGACCATAAAGATGAAGACTTGAAGTCCTAAACCGAGCCAAAATGAGCCAAACTCATGGAACGATTGAACCTCGACAAACAACCCAACATGGATCATTAAGCCACGCCTAACCGACCCACCTAGGTCGGTCGGTCAAGGCCAACCAACCCACATTGGTCGGTCACCAAGGTTCAATCGAACCTCGTCTTAGTCGATTACCTTGGTTCGTTTACACCTTCATGTTTCGTTAGCAATTGTAGTATATTGGATATCATAACACAATCAAGAGATGATGGGTTGGCCAATTTCTAGAGAGAGAAAGTAAGGATTCTAGTGAGAGAAAAACACCTTTAGTATATGTATAACCAAATGAACAACCAACCCTTCCCATGGCTGGAAAGGGTGTTTAAATACAAGAGTTTAAGTGCCCTAAGTAGGCTATAGAGTGGGCTAACATATGGGTAAAGACCCGGCCCAACACCATAATTCATACGCTAATGATTAAACTACGAGCTATGCTATTCTAGACAATACACGGGGTGACCGAATCTTTTTCATAAACCTAACAATCTCCCCCTAAGGGAGGTCACCCTAGAAAATACAGTTTGAATTCTAGCATTCTAAGTCTTGATCTAATGTTGTTCATGATTCTTTAGTTCGTAGACAAAGAATGTTTGTAGATAACACACCATTTCAAAGATTGTGATGGCTTAGCCATTTGGTCCCCAACGTTTCATGTATCCGAGGTTATTGTTTCCGCATATGTTTTGCATTTGGTTTTGGCACATACATGGTGAACAACTTCCACATTAAGTGAAACTAAGTGGATGTGAATGTTTTTTTTTAGTTCCTTATTATGTGATTAGGATAGTTTTGTCTACCTTGGTCTCTCCTAGGTTGAGGTGTTTTAGACCGAGGACGAGGATTATTAGTCATTCTCGGAGGTGGAGTTTTAGACCTCATTGTGGGTTTAGTAAATCTGACTCCGGGTTTTAAGGAGGGTTTGTAAATAAAAAAAATCAACAAACGTTTTACTTCTTCATATCACATGTAATAGGAATTTTAGTATTATTTAATAAGATTTTGTTGTAGTGTGGGAAAAGTTAAAAAAGGATATAAGTAGGTGTGTTTTAAAAAAAAAAGTTAAAAAAAAAAAAATAAGTCCTTCTATTAAAAAAAAAAGCGTGTAAAAAGTAGTAAAAAATAGTTTTAGTTAAAAGGGTGCGCCATAGTATAAAAAGGCTTGTAGGTAGTTGTGGCTAAAAAGTTGTAAAAAGTAAAAGGTCGTGGTTAAAAGTGTAAAAGTAGTAAAAAGGGTCTGTTATAAATTTTTGTTTGATTCTATCAAATTTTCTTTTGACTCGACTTCTTGGGCTTTACTAAAACTTTTACTGTTTGGTTCGCTTGGTGATACTTGGTAAAATTAAAACCTAATCCAGGAATTTATTCTCCGGAGTCTTTTGTGAATTTATTTATTTTCTTATGTGCGTGACTACTATCATTAATTATATCTAGCCTAGATATTTCTTTTATAAGCACCACACTTTCAAGGCTTAAGATCTTTACATAATTTACATTCTTCATTATTTTCCTTACCTTTTTCGTAACCTAGATAAATTTGTTTTTTAGTTCTAGTACTTCATTTCTTATTCTATTTTAAACTTGTTTTAGAGTTTTTATTTTTTTGCCATGACTTTTAGTCCTAATTTGCATAGTCTCTATATTCATTATCTAAGTCATTTTCGTCTAGTAATGATTGGTCATCACTAAAATATTTGGTTTCGGAAAGTACCTCATTGGAATCTTTAGCCATAAGACACTTTCGTCCTTTGTCTTCTCCTCTTCATCATCGTCGCTATCACTCCAAGCTCTCCCACGAACGCCCTTTGTTTTGAATTTTAATTGTTACGGACTTTCTCCGATGAGTTGATTTGGATCTCCTCACTTGAAACATTTTTTTCCCTTGTCTTATTTTGTCATCTTTATTTCTTTAGAATGATCTTCTTTCTTCTTATGGTTGTTTTACAATCATCTTGTCTTTTGAAGATTTTCTTGAAGTTTCTTATGGCCATGGCGTATTCTTCATCTTCACTATCGGAGGTTGAACTATCTTCATCACTAGATTCCTTTCTAGCTTTCAAGGCAATAGATCTACTTTGTTCTCTTTTGTTTTTGACGGTTCGATGCTTTCTTTGATCTACTTCTTCATAGACTTTAATTTCCAACATGTTTGTCAAGTGAATAGATGGTTAGATTCTTTGATTCTTCATTTTGAACCGTGACTTTTGCGCGCCATTTATGGATGCAATGCCCTAAGAAATTTCATAACACAATTCTTTGCTAGATAAAAAACTTCATCAAGTGCTTTTAGACAAGTAATGATAGTGTAAATTTAGCAAAAACTTTATCTGTATGATTCCTCTTCTGGATTCATTTAATTTGTTTATATTGTTGAACAAGAAGAATCTATTTTATTTGTTTTGACTTGATTATTACCCTTGATGAGTAATTAACAAAAGTATCCCAAATTTCCTTGCGGTTTGAACAAAAATATTCTTTCATATTCTTTACGTGGTTAAAGCATTATAAATTACATTTTGCTTTATTATTTTAGCAAGTTTCTCTTTTAAGTTCATATTTTGGTTTGTGAAAAATATACAATTTCATCCTTTTTTGTTCGGGATTAATTTGAATCGGGAGGAAAATCTCATCCGGTAATAACATGCCAAAGGATCTTGTATTTTTGACATTCACATAAGTTTCGAATCTATTTTTTCAATAAATAAATCCATCACTTTCAAAAAGTGGTGGTCTTTGCATAGATTGCCCTTCTAAATATTTTTCCGATTCCATAGATCGATTCAAGTTTTAAAATACAATTTATTTTAAAAATCTTGTTTAACGTGGCTCTGATACCAATTGTGGAAAACTAGAAGGGGGGTTGAATAGTTTACCGCTTTTTAATTTAATATTTAAAATTTGTTTATAAAAACTTAGATTCGACTTTTTGTGAATTCAATACTTGCACAATATGAACAATGTAAATATGTAGAAGTAAATAAAAGATAAGAGTTGGAAAGATCAAACCGCAACACAAGGATTTATAGTGGTTCGGTTACGAAGCTCTTCTTCGGCCTACTCCACTCCCCGAGCACCAAACTCGAGAGTTTTCTTCACTATGTCAACAAGCTCCCTTATGGCGGAGAAAACCGTACACAACGTTGCTTATATCAATTTCCGACACTAAGCTAGATGTCGAGTTCTAATCTTAGCTAGAACCAATTTATCAGAACACAACTTCACAACTAGTTCACGACTTCACAACTACTTCACAACTTTACTACACAACTTATCTTCACACCTTGATCACGACTACACAACTTCTTCAATCTTCACAACTTCACACCTTCACAACTTCTTCTCACCACACTACTTATATCACAACTATCTAACACTACTAAAAAGGATCACCAAGATTCACTTATACTTACAACAATTACCAAATCCTAACAACTACATAACTTTACAAGATTTACAAGGTATGATATAGATGCAACAAGATTGCAATATGGATTTTAGGGTGTAATACTTCTTCACTAGATGATGAAAGTATTCTTTCTCTTGCACTTGAGGAATTGAGCTTGGATCACTTGGAAACAAAGCTAAATGATTAAATGATCAAATAATTTTAGAGAGGATATGTGGGCTGTTTTAAGCAGAAAGAATGAGTGTAAAAGGTAAAAAAAATGTTGGGGAATAGTCCAGTATTTATAGGACAAAAAAGGAGGAGCATAGTCTATAGGGTGCCGGCCCCCTTATAATTAAGGGGGCCGCCCATGTATTTAAGGGGGCCGCCCCTTATTCAGACGCTCCTTTTTGTCCTATTCAGGGGAGGTGTTTACTGGACCATTTCTAGCCGTTTTAGGTCCGAAAATTTGAAATTCAAAATGTTTATTTTGAATAAAACATTTCTTTTAAATGTAAAAAATGTTTTGTGATGTTTATAAAAAGTTTACAACATTTTATAAAAGTTTCCTTTAATCATAAAATGCATCAAGCATTTGTTTATTCATACCTTGGAGTGATATAAGATTGAAATGAATATTTACTACTAAATACTTGTTTACGTTTAATTTTACGTTGAACGTTTTTATATTTTGTGATTATCAAAACGTAAAGATGTGAAAAAATATTATTAATGTTTTTAGGCATTATATTTTATCAACAATCTCCCCCTTTTTGATGATTACAAAATTTAAACTCATTAAATGTAAAATTATTTTTAAACAAGTATTTAGTGAGTTTTATGTCATTTCTCCCCCTTTTTGTAGAATCAAAAAGGCATCGTCGAGGATTGCTAGTAAAATCGACGGAATAAATGCTCCCCCTTGATGTGTGCTCCCCCTCGTTCGAGGGCACCAAGGAATCGAGCTATGGTTTCTTGGCTACAAAATCAAAGCATCAACCTCAGAAAAATCCTCATAGAAAACCAAGTCACACTTGGGAAAAGGAAGGAAATCACTTGATCCAGGAAGATCAAGTTCATCAATCAAGATTTTAGAATCTTTGATTTTCTTTTCCTTGGAGTCAAATGGATCATCATAAGTATTATCATTAACGGTCTCAAGATCAAAAAGTTCATCATAATCATCCCATAATGGTGGGGATGAGTAATCAAGAGCATGTTCATCGGTGAACATCTCAGAAATGGTATCATCAAGATTGTCATCAAGAGAATTTTCATCAACCGAATCTTCGAGAATAGAATCCATTTCCTTGATAGGATTAATGGTAAGCAAATACTCTAATTCTCGAAGATTGGATTCGGCATCAAAGGGAAGATCATCATTCCCTAGTGGAAATGTGATAAGAGCGAGTTCATCGGTGAACTCCTCAAGAAAATAGTCGCTAGTCTCAGAAATCGGGAGATTAGGTGAAGAAGAAGTGGTACTGCCACTTAAGGAATTATGAAAAGGAGGGAAAGGAGATGAAGGATTACTATTTCCTGGTGGAAATGAATCACTTGCGAGATAAGCTTCGAATTCTTTCCAAATTAATTCACTTTCTTCGATGGAAGTAAGTGTCAAGGAAGAAGAAGAAGACTTGGTCACGGGTTCCAAAATCGGAGTAGGATTGCCACTCAATGGATTATCATGATATGGAGGGGGATCTTTAGTTTTATCAAGATTTAGCAAGTTCTCAACAATGTCTCCCTCTGGATCAAAAATATCATCATTAACTTCTGGTGAAGTTAAGTCGGGATAAGAAGTGAGAGAAGAAGTGGGATTGCCACTTGGATGATTTGTTGCAAACAAATCTTTAAGAATTTCCTCATGAGAAATATTATAGACATCAATCATGTTGATTGATTCTTGATGAGGTTCGTTTGAATAGCTTGAAGTGTCATGTCTCATATTCAAGGTTAATCTTTCATTACCATCACGGAGAATCATTTCTTCTCCATGAACATCAATCAAAGCATGAACGGTCCGTAAGAATGGTCTACCCAAGATGAGGGGACATGAGGATCACTTTTATAATCAACAATGACAAAATCAGCAGGAAATGTGAACTTTCCAACCGGAACAAAGACATCTCTTGCAATTCCTTTCGGAGTGCAAATATCCCGGTTAGCAAGTTCAAGAGTCATTTGGGTGGAAATAAGCTCGAGTAATCCTAACTTTTTCCATACCGAGAGTGGCATCAAGTTGATGCTAGCTCCTAGATCGGCTAGGGCTTTGCACTTGAGCTCACTAAAACCACACAGAATGAGAAATTTCCCAAGATCACCTAGTTTTTTGGGTAACTTCTTGAGGATAACCGCTGAGAAATTTTTATTAAGGGGTGTATTTGCCAATTCTATAAGTTTCTCTTTGTTGGAAAGGAGAGACTTAAGCATTTTTTGGTATTTCAGGATTAGAATCAAAGCATCGGCAAGAGAGATATTGATGTGAAGTTGTTTAAACATTTGCCAAAATTTGTAAATTTGGACTTCATCTTTCTCTTGTTGTTTTTCTTGGTTCATTCTTGACGGATAAGGGATATTAGGGTGATGAGAATCCCTTTGGTGAACCACATAATTTCTTTGAGAAGGAGGTTTAGCTTTTTGGACAAGAGGAGGTGGGACCTTAATGGTATACTCACCATGTTTCGGGTTTGTTAAAGTCTCCTCTACACGTTCATCCTCCTCTGGATTTATGAATGGAGGAGGCATTGGAACGGTAGGTCCATCAAGAACAAGACCACTTTGAGTAGTAATGGCTTTCAATTCACCTTTTGGGTTAGCAACGGTGTTGCTAGGGAGAGATCCCGAACCCGAGGTAGAAGCGGTGTTCATTTGAAAGAAACTAGCCATCATGTTCTTAAGCTCGTTTGTTTGATTTGACATTGAAGCTTGAATTGAAGATTGCATTTCATTTCTTAACTTATTTTTCACATTGTTAATTTGAGCTTGCATGGCTTTTATATTAGCCTCATTTGTTTTTTTTTAATTTTCCAACTCATTTAAAGGAACACTTTGGTTTTGTTGAGTTGGAGCTTGATAATTTGCATTTTGATTGACATTGTTCCTCGGGTTTAATTCCTTGAGGTTGGCTAAAAACGGTTTGGTTATTTTGCCCGTTTTTAGCCCATTTTGTTGAACAAAACCCGATGGTCTTGTTTGATTAACCACACTTGGAGGACGATAACCGGGATTACCCTGATTGTAGTTACCCGCGGCTGCTGCAACATATCCTTGAATATTATCCTGATATTTCAGGAAAGTGTTAACATCGGCGGTGAGACACTGATAATACGGATGAGCACCACCGCACGTAACACAAATCTCCTCAACAGCTTTTACAGAAGCTGGAGGTGGGGTTGCTTGAAATTGTTTTAGAATAGCCATCATAGCGGTAGTCACAACACTCGTTTGCTGATTTACTGCATGAGTAAGTTTGGCTATATCGGAAGAAGAAGAATTACCATCACTTGATTTCACTTGAGAAACAATCGATTTGTTTCGTGAATTGCGAACCTTTGATTTGTTTTCGATAATCGTCAACACATCTTGAGTACTTCTTTCTAAAAGATTGCCACCGGCGGTAGAATTTAAGAAATCTTGATCGGTCGGGTTCAAGGCATTGTAGAAAGTATCAAGTTGGTGCAATTCGGTGAAACCATGATAAGGACAAGCACGAAGGAGATCTTTTTGTCGGGTCCCATGCCTCATGGTAAAATCGATTCACTCAAACTTTCTGTTGAAAGTTGGTAAATCTCATTACGGAGATTTTGTCGTTCTTAAGGGAAGGAGGACTGAATTTCATTGATGAATTTGGATACAAGATCATCCCAAGTGAGAATAGAACGAGGGGGTTCTTTTTCAAGCCAACGACGGGCTGCCGCCACAAGAGAGAAAGGAAAAAGCATAAGCTTAATTGCTGAATTAGGCACATCCTTGTATTTGATTGTGGAAGTTATTTTGTTAAACCAACGAATGTGATCATGAGGATTGTCTTTCTCAAGTCCAAAGAATTGGTCCGAAGTCATCATATTAATGAGACCTGTGCTTTGAGCTCAAAATGATCAGCAAGAATTGAGGAACCACGTTTGCTCCCGCATAACCCTCGGTAGGTGAGCACGGAGGCTTGCAAATTACGGCCATAGTACGTTGATCCGTCCCATCGTAACTACGGGTGATTCTTCGAGAGTAAAAGGTTGTTTTGAACGTCTACGGTTACGACGTTTCGGGTTTGTGGTGGTTGGATTAGAAGAAGAATTACCAACGAGATTAGAAGAAGAACGAGTGCGCATGCACTAAAAATCAAAATATATTTTTGGTTTTTTTTGGTTTTTCAATTGATTCATAATTTATTTTAAACGGGACCAAAAAAGAGTCGGGAATAACTTTAAACCAATAATCGACAAGCTTTA
Source organism: Tanacetum coccineum (assembly GCA_026074375.1). NCBI lineage: Eukaryota > Viridiplantae > Streptophyta > Magnoliopsida > Asterales > Asteraceae > Tanacetum > Tanacetum coccineum. The sequence continues at coordinate 29,870 of BQNB010000536.1, read as the reverse complement.
TGTAGGCCTCTTAAAAGTAAAACGCACCAAAGGAGGGGAGGAGTAGAGAAGCGCGTTAGAAGCTAATAAACACCTTTATCCTTTAGGGTCGTAGGTTCCTGGAACAACCCTCCTTATACCCCTCTTAGAGTTTGTTAAACTTTTAAAGGTGAGCCGTACGTCGCAAGTGACACAAAGGCAAGTTTTAAATATTTTGATTGGGAACTTATTATGTTAATGCTCAAGATGAGAGCATTATATTGATGATGATTTTTATTTCTTGATTAAGGACAATTTTTTTATGTTTTTGATTTTTTCTTGATTTTATCTTATACTAATACTAATAAAAGAAAATGAAAATATTTTTGTATTTTTGTGTTTTTATAAATAAAAGAAAATATTCACAAACGAAAAATGATAACTTCATGAGGGAAGGGTCTTCAAAAACTACTCTTCAAACGTACACGAAAATCGCACACACCTCCCTGGCAGCGGCGCCAAAAATTGATAACCAACTATTTAGGGTTAGATTATAATTCAATTATAATATAGTATAGTAAGAATTCCAAGAGATTCAAATCAATTCTTTTTATCCAAAGGAAAATAAAAAATCCCCCGGGTCGTTCTCCCAACGAGGTGCGAATTGAAAATTGGATTACGTTTATGATCGCGTGAATTGAATGGATAAAGATTTTTGGATTGGATTACTGATTCTACGATTAAAATGAAAAAACGATGAAAGAAAACCTAAAAAAACGAAAGCTAGATCGGATTTTTTATCCTAAAAACGAGAATGGGATGAATACGAGAACGGGATTGAAAACCCGTTCTTTAAAAAACCAAAATGAGAAATTTTAACCCTACGGATGCAAATTTAATTTTCCTAGATGCTAAATGACAAAAGAAAATTTTCTAAAAAAGAATTATGTTTTTTTGACTTTTTAATAATTTTTAATGAATTAAAAACAGTTTTGAAAAGAAAAAATGATTAAAAATAGTAAACGATTTTGAAAAATTCTGAAAAAAAAACAGAAAAGTAGCTAAAAGTGTGCTGGATTCAGGAAAAATAAAAGGTTTGAAAAAGGTCTTAAAAATAAGCCAGAAATAAGCCAAACGTGGCTGAAAGCTTAAATGAAAAAACAAGTATAAAAGAAAAGTTGGTGCAAACTAGGACAGATGGTCCTGGTCTGGCACTGTGGTTAGTGTGTGTGATGTTAAATATATATGTGTGTTAAAGGGGAGGTCCAGGGTTCGAATCCTTGGCCTCCCTTTTTGCAAAACTATTTTTTTTTATTTTCTTTTTTCAAAATTATAAAACAGATAAAAGTAGACAACTTTAAAAAACTGGCTTATTACAAAAACTCAAAAATAAGCTCAGAATTAGCTTAAATAAGCTGGCAGATATGAATTTTTACACTAAGCTAAAAATGCTAAACTGGTTTTCTATTTTAAGCTCAAATAAGCAACCAAAGAATAAAATAAGCTAAACATCTAAAGTCCTAACCCTAATAAGCACTAATGACTAAAACAAGCACAAATAATAAGCTAAAACTGAGCTTATATGACAGATACACTTACAAGCTTTTAAAACTTAATATTCTAAACTAAAAGGACAAATAAGCTAGTGAAAAAGCAAACTAAGCTAAAACAAATAAGTAACTATATCTAATAAACAAGTATGAACAAAAATAAGCAAATGAGAATAAGCAGACAAGCTAAAAAGATCAAATAAGCAATGTAGCTAAAACATGCTGTCAAACAGCCCAAAGGAATACTTTTGGGCTTATTTTTAAGCACCAAGATGGATCCTTATGAGAAAGTGGGCTTTAAGCTCTTAAAGGTTGTCCAAAGGGCTTTTAAAATCAGTAAAGAAAACAAAGTTTGAAAAACAAATAAGCCACTAAAAGGGCTTTCTCGTGCGTTTTTAAGCTCACCTCACCTTCGTTCTTTGTTCAATTTGTTTTCTTTAAAAACTTACTTTTTAAGATGAATTTAGAGTCCATTTAAAAAAGAAAATTTCTTAAATCCTCAGGTTTAATTCTTACAGAAATTTAAGGGTTTTAAATAATGCCGTTTAGGGACCCGTTTCGGCGTTTTTAGTTAAAAGTGTGATTTCCCGTTATTTGTTTTCGTGCTTAATTGTTATCATTTGCTTATTTTTAATTGTAAAAGTAGATAATCAAATCTATCTTTGTTTCAAATTCAAATCATTGTCCGATCATCAAACGTGGTTTCAATTTCACAAATCTTTGGGTAGAATAACGTCCCGGGAATCATTCTTTCCGTTAATAAACGTATTATATTATATATTATGTGTGAGGCGAACTTTCTTTTTAAACCTTGTCCTCAAGGGTAATGTTGTCACAATTTTTCCATCGTAATATATATTTATTAATTATTACGTGTGTTGGGTTCTAACGACACCCAAACCGCCTACTCTGGCATTCTCCCCCAGATTTAAACAAAATTAGACTTTTTCCGCCTCAACACAACGTCCAAGGCGTTTTCAGTTTCTGTGGCTGATTTCTCGCCAGCAAGTCTAATCCTCTTTATGCGCAATTAAAGATATTTTAAAACCCACATAACCCTATGCTCAACGTATTCTAATAACATAATCGCAAGATTTGCATGGTAGACATATACTACCCGGCCAATGAACCCAGGAATGCTTAAACAAACGCAATGCCAGCGCACAGTTTCCGCACATCCGCGACCACATATCAACAAAAGAGAAAATAAATAAAACCCCAAAATCAACCGCGGAAAAAATTCACAACCCACCCAGTGCAAACCAACTTAAAAATAAAAGACTATGCATAAAAATCCTACCCCCCGAATCCCCCCCTCCAAGCCCCCCAGCTCCTCCATAAGAAATCCCATACAGCTATAGCACTTCCCAAACTCCAAACAACAAAAGTATACTCTAGCAAAGAGGATCTAAATAAAACAAACTTTTAGTGCAAAAGACTAGTGTGTGCCTAAATGCAACAAATGTGGAGTAGTTATATTTCCGACACTAAGACATGTAAAACCTAAGAAATAATCCAAATGCTCCTTGATTTAATTTTGCTCAACCAAGATTGTCAAGAAATATATATTAGATTATATATTTTTGACAACAAGAAAAGAAAGCTTACTGCATAGTGAAAAAGGAAATATTTTAACATATCTCAACAATATGTGAAAAATTATTTTCATGTGATCCTAGTTGTGATAAAGACTTCTATAGAAAATAAACGAGAAATTGGGACTGAATGTGTCAATCGAGATATGCATTTAGATGGAGGAATTTGTATAAGGTTCTCATATCAGCGTCTTTCTTCCCAATTTTTCTTTTGTATTATTTTTGTCTAACAGAAGGCCTCGACACAGAAGATAAGAAAAAAAAAGATTCTGTTCAGTGGGTGGACCCCCTTAAATTTCTGTGGCCGGGGCCACCCTTAAAATTTAGGGAGGCCGCGCCCTTATGAATGAAGGGGAGCCGCCACCTTGTTGAGAAATGTTATTTCTTCTTTCAGATTATTTGACAAATAGATCATTAAATTAATTTTTAGCTCCGAAAACTTAGTCTCAATTAGTTCCATCATCCTAGACCTATAAAGCGTTAATTAGTTAACATGTTCACGATCTTAAGTGCGCTTAGTTAGAAATACTGCAATTTGTCTTCCATGATCCCCACACTTTTCTAAATAGACATGAGTACCTCCCCTTTTTGAACATTATCAAACACGAACGGAAGTTGCGTGGCGAAATAATCTATGTGATTAGCTTCGTTAACGATGTTAGAACGAGTAATTCTTACTTCAAGTGTATATCCCCTTTGTTGTCACACATTATTGGAAAACATTATCTCTCCTAAGGCCATAGTCAATAGAGCTTTTGCTTCTCAATCGCGCATAAGTGGCTTGATGTTAACATGCCTTTCCGGCACATAACATTTTCTCCATCTTCGGTTGAGGAGATAGCAAGAGCGGTTGCTTCTTTGGAAAACCAGATGTTAAACAACATCCCATGAATGTGCAAACACCACCATTTTCTCGATGAGATCAGCGTAACTCTCCCGCACTGATCCGATATTCCGCATAACCACATTGTTTCTAAGCCCCCGAATCCCTATGGCGAAATACCACTATTCTCCCACAAATGCATCAGTCGCCTTAAATGCTATCCCCCCGGCAACGCATACCAATAAACGATCCGCTTCTAGGCGTCGAGAGGTTCTTGGGATCCATCTATGAAAGTGTGCCAAAGCAAAACACATATACATGATATCGGAGTCTACTTGCCGTTAAGTATAATAAACTAACTCTACTCCCATGCTCTATATTGGTATTATACGTATACATCTGGACTCACCTTCTTACGTCAACCCCACTACTGTGAGTTTGGTTTCCGTAGCGACATCGGAACGTTTATCTATCTGGCTTTACAGAAGTCTTCTAGTTCCCAAATTTCTCGTAAGCATTATTCCTTAATATAATTTTGATTGATTAAAAAATATTCCCATCATTTAATTTTTTATTTGTAATCCCCACTTCCAGCAAAAGTTTTTAAGTTCACCAACCATCCTACATCATAATTCATACTCATCAGCATGATCTACCCAAAAGTCAATCACACTCTTTCTCCCATGTGGCCCCCATACCGAATATAACCTCTCTCAACATCTATTTCAGGGACGAATCAACCGAGTCTTGAGAGATCTGCTCTTTTTCAACAGAAGAGAAAGTGGTTTATCTACCATTTCCCCCATAGAATAAGTATGATTAATAAGAGAAATTGCTTTTAGTCGAGATCGTGTTAACCAAAGCTATTGGAGCTGTTTTTGAGACCAGAAAGAGGCTTTCTTTAAGTTTTATAAGAACATAATTAGGTTTTGCGAAGTCAATGAATCACCGTGGGTTGTCCACGTAAACCTCCTCATATGATAACACCGTTAAGATGCAACTCTTCACTCGCCCATTTGGTATAACTTACCACCTAGAGTACACAACATTCTAAGCACAGAGGCATTCTTACGGACACTAGTCTACTATCGGGGCATAAGTTTGGATCATCCCTTCCTAATCACAAGATCTATACCCAAAATTACTAGATCTATAAAATCCAACAACAATTTTTGAAACCCTAGTTTTTGATCTTGAGCAAACCCTTGAAAATTTGTGAATCAACACTTGGAAACACCTTAGGTAACCTTAGAAATAAGACTAGATTACTTGGATCTTGGAGGAAATCAAGAGAACTGAAACCCTAAGAGGGTGTTGGTTTGGCCGTGAGTTTCAAGAGGAGAGGGAGAGAAGAGATAAATTTTGAAGAGGCAAGAAATGACATGAGAACCCTAAGTTATGATTTAGTGTGATATATATAGGACCAAGCACTTGAGTTTTAGGGTTTTATGTGGCCACATGGGACTCAACCACACCAAGGGTGTGTGTGGTCTTGGGTTCGGCCGAAACTAGCCACAAGGACCCAAATGGGTTCAAATTTTAAATCATGGTTCACTATAGATGCATAAGTTGGTCATGTTGAGGTCAAATGTACAAGTAAAATCCTTACATACATGTATGTGTCACATGGGAAGGTCAAACTAGTAAAGAGTGCATGAGAGTGACTCCCTCATAAGTCATTATCTTATGCTTACATGATCACATGCATGGGAAATCCAAAAGATGCTTCATGAATTAATTTAGAGCTCAAGGTGTTTTGGTCTTGAGTTTTAGGCGTCCAATATGTCAAGAGAGGGGAGGTGAAGGAAATTTTTAACATTACAATGTTTGACGGATGATAACTCGAGTTTACACAAAAATATTGCGGATTTCTGGGGTTCCGTTTGGTAAAAACGCGAAAAACGCAATTTAAAAGATAAAACCCTAAAATTAATATCGGAAGTGATTAAAAATCACGAAGCACTTAGAAAAGTTAAAATATCTCATATAAGGCCTAAATTTATTTAATAACCGATGTCGGGACGCGCCCGATGACATTTTTCAGATTTACACGGTTTAACTTCCCGGTAAACAGTCAGATTCAAACGTAGCATGTAAAAGTCAAAGATAATAATCGAAAAGGTTTAAAATGTTGACCTGAAATTTACGGGGTGTGACAGATTTTTTCTTTCTACTACCCCATTAGATTGTGGAGTACGAGGAGCAGAAAAATTATGAGATATCCCATTTAAATCATAATAGTTTCCGAATTGTACTTCATTATCAAATTCCCGACCATGATCCGTTCTAATTGATACAATGGAACATCCTAGTTTGTTTTGGATCATTTTGCTAAATATTTTGAATTTTTCGAAGGCTTCGGTTTTATTTGCTAAAAATCTAGTCCATGTGAATCGAGAATAGTCATCTACGATTACTAAGGTATAACGATTCCCTCCATAGCTTCGTATGGCGGAAGGGCCAAACAAATCCATGTGAAGTAGTTCTAAGCATCTAGTTGTTGAAACTATATTTTTAGCCTTGTGACTTGCATGAGCTTGTTTTCCAATTTTGCAAGCATCACAAAAATGTCGGTCGTATTTAAGTTTGGGTAGATTTCTAACTAATTCTTTAGATGCTAATGATTGAATTAGTTGCATATTAGCGTGACCTAATCTCCTATGCCATAGTGTGGAGTTTTCGTCTAATGTTGCAAGGCATATTTTGTCTTCCGGTTTATTTCCTAGTTTCATTACATATATTCCTCCTTTCCTAATTCCTTTACCTATAACCTTTTCGTCTTTGATTATTTCGCTATCGTGTTCGGTAAATATTACTTTGCATTTGTTATCACATATTTGACCTACACTAAGCAAGTTATATGTTAAGTTATCTACGTGCTCAACATTTTCAATTATTAGGGAGTCTTGAGAAATCGTACCTTTGCCTATGATTTTACCGCGCAAGTTGCTCCCAAAAATTACGTTTCCTCCGTTGTACGCTTTGTATGAAGAAAACAACTTTCGATTACCGGTCATGTGTTTTGAGCATCCACTATCTTTAATCCACTCATCGGGTTCCAAGTTTATTCCTAAGCATATTTCATCGGGCGCTTGAGCTACAAGACAAGTTTCATCTTTAGTCTTTTCCACTTCATCTTCTCCATTGTCGCTCCATGCTCCTCCAATAAATGCTCTTTGATCGTTGTTCTTTGGCGGCTTTGAACATTCTCCAATGAGGTGATTTGGATCACCACATCTAAAACATTTTCTTTCACTTTTACCATAACCATCATTTCTACTTCTTTGGAATGTTTTTCTATCACCTCGTGGTTGTCTTACAAATCTTCCTCGTCTCTTGAAGAATTTCTTAAATTCCTTTACGGCCATAGCATACTCTTTGTCTTACTATCGGAGCTTGAGCTATCTTCATCACTTAGTTCCTTTTTCACCTTTAATGCAAGAGATCTACTTTGTTCATTATTGCCTTTGACCGTTTCGAAATCATTCTTTATTACTTCTTCATAAACTTTCAAGTTTCCAATTAGTTCGTCAAGAGGTAAGGTTGTTAGATTCTTTGATTCTTCAATCGCCGTGACTTTCGCGCGCCATTTTGGATGTAATGCCCTAAGAAATTTCCTAACACAATTCTTGCTAGAAAAACCTTCATCAAGTGCTTTTAGACTAGTAATAATAGTGTTAAATTTAGCAAATGCATTATCTATTGACTCCTCTTCCGGAATCATAAATTGTTCATATTGTTGAACAAGAAGATCTATTTTGTTAGCTTTGACTTGATTATTACCTTGATGAGTGATTAATAAAGTATCCCAAATTTCTTTTGCGGTTTGACACATAAAAATTCTTTCGTATTCTTTACGTGGCAAAGCATTATAAATTACCATTTTAGCTTCATTATTTTTTTCAAGTTTCTTTTTAAGATCATCGTTTTGTTTATGAAAAGGTACAACTTCATCCTTTTTAGTTTCGGGATTATTTTGAATAGGAGGAAAATCACCATCGGTAATAACATGCCAAAGATCTAGATCTTTTGACTTCACATAAGTTTTGAATCTATTTTTCCAATAAATAAATCCATCACTTTCAAATAGTGGTGGTCTTTGCATAGATTGCCCTTCTAAATATTTTTCCGATTCCATAGATCGATTCAAGTTTTAAAATACAATTTATTTTAAAAATCTTATTTGACGTGGCTCTTGATACCAATTGTGGAAAACTAGAAGGGGGGTTGAATAGTTTACCGCTTTTTAATTTAATATTTAAAATTTGTTTATAAAAACTTAGATTTGACTTTTTGTGAATTCAATACTTGCACAATATGAACAATGTAAATATGTAGAAGTAAATAAAAGATAAGAGTTGGAAAGATCAAACCGCGACACAAGGATTTATAGTGGTTCGGTTACGAAGCTTGATATGTGCTTAATTACACATATCTTTTACCTTCAAAAATGAGCTTAAATAACCAAAAACAGACAAAAACTGCCAAATATATGTTTGTTTTGCATTTGTATTGTGCAGGAAACGGATATTCAAGAAAAGGAACAAAAAGAAAGCCAAACACAAACAAATCCAAGCACGGGAAGGAAAGAACCAAGTCAAGTCAAAGTCTATAGTCATCCGCTTAAAGAAAATACAACTTGAGGGTATACACTGCAAAGCCTAATGTTGTATTACAAAAAGATTAAAAAGACAAGGGTCAAAGTTGCCAACCAAGTAGATATTGCATTTAAGTTATACATCTTCAGGGGACCAAACTGCTAACTCCCCCAAAAAGTCTTCTTTCCCGCCCAAAACCCAGTTACAAACTGGTATGTCGCCCCATACCTTCTCCTCTACAAAACCACTTCTCTCCCTAGCCAAAATCATTTCATCCACCCTACTACCAACCCCCCAGTTGTATAAAAAGCGATGTTGGCAATCCCTCACCTTTCCCATAGTGTCTTCAGATGGCTAAGATTGACTCAAACGAAGCACAAATGAATCAAAGGCCTGAGATTTGCCTTTGGATTCACATCACACAACAAGCAACTTCGTTTTGCTCTCCATAGATGCACAAGCTGCATAGTCCAAGACTTCGGCTATAAATAGAGTTTTTGTAAGCCTTTTGAGGCAAAACTAGTTAATCTTAGTATAAACTTTAGCTTATTTTTCAGTCATTTACAGCTTTTACTTTCAGCTTTGTAAAACTTTCAAGTTTTAATACAATTTGAGTTTTAAATCAATTCACAATTTCAAGTGTTAAGGTTCTTACTTATATTGTTTTGTGTTCCAAAAAGCAATCAGTACAGCTTGTTTTAAGATACATTAATCAGTAAATCTAAAAAGTTAAGGTAGTTATAAGAAAATACATAAAAAATCCTTCTCAATACACCTCAACTTATTGATTGGAAGGATAAGAGTTCTGGATGGGCTTATGGACTCTCACTAGCTTGTTTTATACAAGCTAGAGCTTGTAGATTGTTGATTTAACCCTGTTTTGAGCAAGGGTGTTGTAAGTCTATCTTTTTCTCACTTTACTCAGAACTGTTAGTTCATTTGTTAGCACTGTTAGTTTTAAGTTTATACTGCTAGACAAATTCATGCTTATTTAAGTACTTGTTATGGATTGAAAATTACTTATAAGTGTTTTACTTTGTTGTTTGATAATCTGTTTTTAGTAAAAATGATTTTTGGAAAAGTTAAAGGCTGTTTTGAACAAGCAGTACTAACTTTAAGTTAGTACTGCTAGTTCATTTTAGGAACAGTACTAACTCAACACTACCAGTACTAACTCCAAGTTAATACTGGTAGTTTACTTTTTGGAACAGCACTAACTTAACACTACCAGTACTAACTCCAAGTTAATACTGTTAGTCTTAACTGTTAGTACTGGTTGTTCAACTTAGCTTATCAGCTTATTATCTCTGTTTACTTCAGATTTCCTTAAGCTTTTTAGAGTATATTAAACCATTTTCCTTTACTTTCTTTAAGGGTAAGCTTATTTAAGCTTATTTTCCTTTTTCAAAGTATTTTAAGAGTTTATCAGTTTTAGTTTTGTAACTTATTTATCATTTTAGTTTATTCTAGTTGCTTATTCCAATTACTAAGTGCTTATTAAGGTTAGGTAAACTTCTGTTTTAGTTTGTTTCCTTATTTATTATTTCTTTAAAGTCTTGTTAGCCTAGCAGTACTAACCTTAAGCTAACAGTACTAACTTTAGCCTAGCAGTACTAACTTCAAGTTAATACTGGTAGTTAAAACTGTTAGTACTGTTGTTAGTACTGTTGTGTTTATCTTGTTTAATTTAGCTTAATTGCTTTTTGTAATTGCTTATTTAGAGTTAGTTTAGCCTATTTGATTTGTCTTAAAGTTTATTTGAGTTTATTTGTGCTTTAGTGTAAAAGTTTTAAGTATTCCTAGTTTTTATTCTTGTTCTAGCTTATGATCTTTGTTTATTTTTATATACATTTGCTTATCAGTGTTAGTTCCAAATCATAACCTCATCCTTGTCATATTCAAACTCCAATCATCATTCGTGACTCGATATTCCATCTCTAGCCTCGTTGGGACTTAACGACCCGGGAACGCTCTATACTGCTTCCGGTTTACTTGGTCTCGCGGATTCTCATCCTTGAGTTTATTCGTATCATATATACATGAGTTCTAAGGTGTAGGTTTCGGCGAGTCAAATTTTGGCGCCGCTGCCGGGGAGGCTGAGCAAGAATATCGTAATTTTGACAGTTTGTTTTTGAACCTGTGAATATTTCCTTCTACAAAAACTTAAAAAGTACAAAAATATTTTTCAATTTTTTTTAGTATAATATATACAAAAGCCAAGAAAAATCAAAACATATAAAAAACATGTCCATAAAAATATATAATTAACATAAATACTCCAAAATTTATCAATTGTCCTAAGTGTGGAACATACAAAGTTCCCCAATCGAATCAAAGATTTAAAATTACCTTTGTGTCGTTTAATAAAGTAAGGCTCAACCTCAAAAGAAATACAAACTATTAAGTGGTATACGGAGGGTGTTCCAAGGAACTGACGACCCGAAAGGAGAAATAAGCCTTAGCGCTATTACTACTCACTCCGCTCACCTGATTGTATGCTTTTTGGGAGAGTACCGTGAGAGTATTGTGATTATTTTGGGTTCAAGGTGTCTAGTTTTAGGTTCCCTGTCCGTTAAAATAGATGTGAATACACAACTAAAAAACCAAAATACTCTTCTTGTTCTCTATTTTAGTGCATGCGCACTCGTTCCCAAGCTCGTCGTCTACGTCAATCATACATACTACATCAACAACAAGTTCCTCCGAATCTTGTTGAACTTCCCATAGTCACGATGGCTGATAATCGTACTATGGCAGAATTGCTCCAGGCTCCCACCGAGGGATACGAGGATGCAATTGTTGTTCCTGAAATTGAAGCAGCAAATTTTGAGATCAAGCATGGGTTACTAACTCTTGTCCAGAACAAGCAGTTCTTCGGAAATGACAAAGAGGACCCACACGCCCACATCCGTTACTTCAATAAAATCACCTCTACTTTGAGATATCCTAATGTCCCAACCACATCAATTAAATTGATGCTTTTTCCTTTCTCTCTCGAGGGGGCAGCCCGGATATGGCTTGAGAAAGAACCCCCTCGATCAATTCAGACATGGGATGACCTAGTTGCTAAATTCATAAATCAGTTTTTCCCACCTTCTAAAACGACAAATCTTCGGAACGAAATTACCAATTTCAAACAAAGGTTTGATGAGTCGTTTAGTGAGGCTTGGGATCGATTCAAAGATCTTCTCCGAGCATGTCCACATCATGGATTCTCGGAGCTTCACCAACTTGATACATTTTACAATGCCTTAAATGTTAATGATCAAGACTCTTTGAACTCCGCCGCAGGTGGTAACTTTTTGGACAAAAGGCCCGCTGATTGCTCAAGCATCATAGAAAGCAAGTCCAAAGTTCGTCACTCCCGAAGCAAAGCCATTATTGCTAAAGTGAGTACGAGCACTTCCACCTCCGGAGTATCTCCCGATGTTGCTGAATTGAAAGACATGGTTAGAGCTCTACTTCTCGATAAGCAGATATCTCCAGTTCCAGCTCCCGCTCCCGTAAAAGCGATTGAGCAAAGTTGTGTTACCTGCGGTGGTGCCCACTCATATCGTAATTGTCCGGCTACCGATAGCAACAATTACCGAGATAACATCCAAGAATACGTCTCGCAAGCAGCCGCAGCAAATTTCAACCAAGGAAATTCCGGTTACCGTCCGCCACGATGGCAAACCAATCAGACACACCGGTTTTCCTCCCATGCAACCACAAAACAACCAAAGCAACAATAAAAATCGTTGGAACCAAAAACAAAAACCGTGGGAGTAGCTATAACAGGTCAAATCCAAAAGACCCCAGGTTAAACAAACATGCCAAATGTATCAACCCCCGGTTAATCAACACCCAGCTCATCAAGCTCCGGGTGTATCAAAAACTGATTTTGAAAGCTATGTCAATGCTAATGATGCGGTTATGCAAAAACATGCAAAACCAAATGGACTCAACTATAACCGACTTGCTCACAAAAATCTGTAAAATCCACCAAGCTTCTACTTCAGTTCGGGTTCTCTTCCTAGCATACATTGCTAACCCGAGGGTGATTTAAAAGCAATCACCACCAGAAGCGGTGTTTCATATGATGGACCTCAAATTCCACCTCGTTGGTGGTGAAGTTTGAAACCGACGGTATCTCAAAGGAACACCTGGTACTTCTAACGAAAGTACACAACGACGTCAACTCCGATAGTCAAAATTGATGTGCCAAGTTTTATGCCTAGAGCCAAAACGACTTTACCATATCCATCTAGGGTAACCAAGGAAAAAGTCCGCGAAAAGGACGACCTTTTAGCTTTGAAATTTATGGAAATTTTTCGGAATCTCCACTTCGAGCTAAGCTTCGCGGATGCTCTCCTGCACATGCCTAAGTTTGCACCGATGTTCAGAAAGCTTTTGAATAACAAAGACAAGATCTTGGAATTAACCAAAACACCGGTTAATGAAAATTGCTCGGCAGTCATCCTAAAGACATTTCCTGAAAAATTAGGAGACCCGGGTAGATTTCTGATACCGTGTGATTTCCCAGAGTTAGATGAATGCTTGGCCCTGGCCGATCTCGGCGCAAGCATAAATCTAATGCCACTCTCCATTTTTGAAAAGCTTAATCTCCAAGGACTAACCAAAACTAGGATGGTACTCGAGTTAGCCGACAGATCAACTTCCACTCCCACCGGCATAGCCGAAAATGTTTTTGTGAAAGTTGGAACCTTCTACTTTCCAGCCGATTTTGTGGTAGTTAACTATGATGCCGACCCTAGAGTCCCGTTGATTTTAGGAAGACCATTTTTAAGAACGGCAAGAGCCTTGATCGATGTTCACGGTGAAGAGATGACCTTAAGACATGATGACAAATCCGTGACTTTCAAAGTAGGAGATACGAAAAATTTCTCCTACAATGCCATGGAATCAGTTAACAAGGTCGACTTTATTGATATAGCTTGTGAGGAATATTCCCAAGAAATTTTAGGTTTCTCGGAAGTATCAGCAAATGGAAATTCCACTCCTTACTTTGAACCAATTGTTGATACCACTTCTCCCACCCTCACTCCATTCGAGGGTAGTGATTTCATTCTTGAAGAAATCGAGGCTGAACTTTCTGATACTTCGTATAAATCAGGAATTGATGATGCCGAATGTGATCCCGAGAAGGACATTCTTCTTCTTGAAGCTATCCTAAATAGTGAGCCCTTATCACCACTTCCCAACCATGCAAATTATTTTCCTGAAGTTAGAAAAGAGCTTAAGATTTGTGAAGCCAAAACCGATGAAACATCAATTGATGAATCTCCCAAGATTGAACTCAAGGACTTACCTCCCCACCTCGAATATGCATTTTTGGAGGGTGACAACAAGTTACCAGTCATCATTGCTAAAAATTTGAGTGTCGGGGAGAAAGCCGCTCTCATAAAGGTGTTGCAGTCCCACAAGCGAGCCATCGCTTGGAAACTCTCCGATATCAAAGGTATTAACCCGGAATTTTGTACTCACAAAATTCTAATGGAAGAGGACTACACACCAGCGGTCCAACATCAGAGACGGGTAAACCCAAAAATCCACGATGTCATAAAAAAAGAAGTTGAAAAACTTCTTGACGCTGGATTAATTTACCCTATCTCGGATAGTCCCTGGGTAAGCCCGGTACACTGTGTACCAAAGAAAGGTGGTTTTACCGTAGTTGAGAATGAGCAAAATGAGTTGATCCCAACTCGATTAGTTACGGGATGGCGGGTATGCATTGACTACCGAAAGTTGAATGAAGCCACCCGAAAAGACCACTTTCCACTACCATTCATGGACCAAATGCTCGAGAGGCTTGCGGGAAACGAATACTATTGTTTTCTCGATGGTTTCTCAGGTTATTTTCAAATACCCATCGACCCAAATGATCAGGAAAAGACCACATTTACTTGCCCTTACGGAACATTTGCCTATCGCCGCATGCCCTTTGGCCTCTGCAATGCACCAGGCACATTCCAAAGATGTATGATGGCAATCTTCCACGACATGATCGAAAAAACGATGGAAGTGTTTATGGATGACTTTTCGGTTTTTGGAAGTTCTTTCTCTACATGCCTAACCCATTTGGAAAAGATGCTTAAGCGGTGTGAAGACACCAATTTAGCTCTAAACTGGGAGAAAAGCCATTTCATGGTTAAGGAAGGCATTGTTCTTGGACATAAAATCTCCAAGTCGGGAATTGAGGTCGATCGTGCTAAGATTGACGTTATCGCAAAACTCCCTCACCCGACTACTGTAAAAGGAATCCGTAGTTTTCTTGGGCATGCCGGGTTTTATAGAAGATTCATTCAGAATTTCTCAAAAATAGCCCGCCCCATGACCCATTTGCTTGAAAAAGAGACTCCGTTTTATTTCTCCAAAGAGTGTATTGAAGCATTTAACACTCTCAAAAAGAATCTAACCGAGGCTCCAATCCTGATTGCCCCAGACTGGAATAAACCATTTGAGCTTATGTGCGATGCAAGCGATTTCGCCTTAGGTGCAGTCTTGGGGCAACGTCATGAGAAACATTTCCGGCCTATACACTATGCAAGTAAAACAATGAATGAGGCGGAATCACGTTACACCACGACAGAGAAAGAAATGTTAGCCGTGGTGTACGCATTCGAAAAATTCCGATCTTACCTTGTCATGAACAAATGCACTGTGTATACGGATCATTCCGCCCTCAAGTATCTCTTTGCTAAAAAAGATTCTAAGGCGAGATTGCTCCGATGGGTTCTGCTCCTTCAAGAGTTCGACTTTGATGTAGTTGACACAAAAGGAGCTGAGAACCTAGCAGCTGATCATCTATCACGCTTAGAGAATCCTCACGAGAATGAACTCGATCCAAAAGAGATAAATGAAAAGTTTCCTCTTGAAACTCTTAGTTCGATTGCTGTTCGTGATACTAGTACCCCATGGTTTGCTGACATCGCAAACTACCATGCGGGAAACTTCGTGATCAAAGGGATGTCAACCCAGCAGAAAAGAAAATTCTTCAAAGACGTGAAGCATTATTTCTGGGAAGAAAACCTTTCTGTTTAAATATTGTGCGGATCAAGTTATTCGACGTTGTGTTTTTGGCAAGGAAGCCCATGACATCCTGATGTTGCCACGATGTCCACCGGTGGACCATCACGGGTGCTAACTACACAGCAAGAAAAGGTCTTCGCATTCCGGACTTCTTTTGGCCCACAATTATACCAAAGATGAACATGAGTGGTTAAAACAGCAACTCTTGCCAGCGTCAAGGAAAATTTCACATAACGGGATGAAGATGCAGCAACAATTCCATCTAAGTTTGTGAAAATCTTTGAGTCTGGGGCATTGACTTTATGGGGGCCACATTCCCAATCATCCAAAGGCAACAATACATCCCTCGTGGCCGTTGATGATTTATCAAAATGGGTGAAGCAAAAGCGCTCCCCACCATGACGCCCGAGTTGTTTGTAAATTTCTTAAATCTCTCTTCTCGACAGATTCGGTGCCCCTCGTGCAAGCATTATGTGATCGCGGGAACACTTTTTGCATATGACCAATTTGACAAAGGTCATGATTAAATACGGAGTCATAATAGTTCTCTCACGGCGTATCATCCACAAAACAAGGGACAAGTTGAGGTATCCAATCGTGGTTTGAAACGAATTCTTGAAAGGGGGACCGTGGGCGAAAAACCGTACCTTGGGTCAGATAAGTCGTTGATGCTTTATGGGCTTTCCACACCGCTTACAAAAAACAACCATTGGGTGCTACTCCATTAAGCTGGTTTTCGGAAAGCCTGCATCTTCCGATCGAACACGGAGCACAAGGCCTACTGGGCCTTTAAATCATACAAAATGTGATTGAAAAACGCTGGTGACAATAGAAAGTTCAACTGAAGGATATAATGTGATCCGCTGATGAAGCTTATGAGAAAAACTCCTTGATACTATAAGAAAAGACAAAGAGAATTCACGACTCCAAAATCAAGAACCGCGTTTTTAACGTCGGCGATCGAGTCCTCCTCTTTAACTCTAGATTAAAGATTTTCTCGGGCAAGCTTAAGACCCGTTGGTCAGGACCATTCACTGTAACCCAAGTTTTTCCATATGGCACCATCGAGTTATCTCAAAACTCCGGGCCAAACTTCAAAGTGAATGGTCATCGTATAAAGCACTACTTTGGAGGGGAGTCCACTATTGGTAGTTCCGGATATCCAAACATTCCAAATGTGCCAATAAATTCAAGTGATAGCAGCATCGCGACCATAAACAAGCGCTTCGTGGGAGCACCCATGCTTATCATGCTTTTCATAGTAGTTGTAGTATGTAGTGTTAAATAAGTGTTTTGTGTTTGTTGTGTAAAAATAGCTTATCTTTTCCTTTACAGTCGTTTCCATGTTGTTGTTATTGTTTATTGTCCAGGGTTGCGGGATTGTGATAGACTCTCTGTTTTGTCATTCATCAAGAAGTTTCCACATCCTCTAGCCTTCATTTAGGGAATCGATATCCTATCTTAACGACTAAGTTTTTATCTTTTGGCATACATCATAATTGGCCTTAGGATTAATGTAGTACCTTCAAAACATCGAGGACGATGTTTAGTTTAGTTTTGAAGGGGTATCTCGATTTGATTGTTTCCTTGCAGCATTGTTTACCACGGTAAACCCGTTTTTACCCCAAAATACCAAAAAATGAATAAATTAAAAATTTTTCAAAAAATATAATATGTGTTTGTCACTGTTATGCTTTTCTTTTGGGGTAGAATAAGAATATTTTTGACTCGTATTGGCGTGTTGAGCCCTAGCTAGTTCCTTTAGGCCTGCGTTCCGAATTCTCTAGCTTTGAATTTTAATTATGTGAAGAACGAGAAAATGTTAGAGTTAACAAAGAAAGTTTTTGTGCTCTAAGAAAGATTCTTCTAAAAACTTATACAAGTAATTGTGGTTTTCTCTCGTTAATTTCTAATTACGCCTAAATCATTCGTGCTCTTTTATTCAACTTAAGTCAATCGTTGTTTTCAGTAAAAGCTTCAATCTTGTAACTTGAGTTTTCAAAGCGAGATTTTGTAGTAATTTAAAAGATAAATGCCAAAGAAGCATGAATGAAATGTGAATGCAAAAATGCATGAATATTGAAATTTTGCCAATGAAGCATGCAGTTGATATTATGGAGCAAGTAAAAGATGTGTCGTGATATCCCACTCCGCTAAGAAAACGATGGTGGGGTTCAAACTAAGACGTCTTTACTTCTAGGGATTTGGCTGTCGTCGTGATATTCTTGGAAGAAAGGTCTAGGTGAGGGTTCAAACTAAGACACCAATCCTTAGCCATATTAGGAATAAGGTGTTGATGTGATTTCCCGCTACGCTAGCAACGGGGTGGGTTTTCAAACTAAGAACATCGGTCGTTGGTCGTGATATCCTACTCCGTTAACCACGAGGTAGGGGTTCAAACTAAGCAACGCATTCCTAGCTTTAAGAACTTATGATTATGATGTTGAAATGTGCACAAAAATTTCTAAAGTTTATATCTCTGGAAATCAATGATACGAAGTCTTATAAGTTGTTGCTTTGGAGTCATGATTCATCTTGAATTATGACTATGAAAACAAGTTAGGTCTATGGTTAATTAAAATGAGTACACCACTTTTCAATTCGTATATCCATGTTGGGAGTTGAAAGTTCACAAGTCTTAAGGTATGAGGACTTAACATATAAACTTATTTCGCAATGATCTGTTTTAATTGCTTAGCTTGGAACTTGTGAAAATCGTGGACGATGAATCTTATCCGTCAGGGACATCCGTAGATCACGCTACGGAACGTTCTTCATTCTATGATCCCTAGTGTTAATAAATAAAGAAAGTCAAACTTGTAAAAAATGAGAAAATCTAAAAATATTAGTTATAGTTAGTGTCAAGTTCAGAAAATGGTAAAAACGGGGGCTTACATGTTTACTTCATAACATTGCGTGAGGACACGCAATACCTCTTGTTTAGGGGATTTGGATATGTGCTTAATTACACATATCTTTTACCTTTCATAAATGAGCTTAAATACCTAAAACAGACAAAAACTGCCAATATATGTTTGTTTTGCATTTGTATTGTGCAGGATCGGTTATTCATGGAAAAAGAACAAAAAGAAAGCCAAACACAATCAAATCAAGCACCGGGAAGGAAAGAAACCAAGTCAGTCAAAGTTCTATAGTCATCGCCTTAAAGAAGGAAATTACAACTTGAGGGGCTAAAACTGCGAGGCATAAATTTGTATTACAAAGTTAAAACAGACAAGGGTCAAAGTTTGCCAACCAAGTAGCATATTGCATTTAAGTGATACCATCTTCAGGGGACCAAGCTGCTAACTCCCCAAAAAGTCTTTTTACCGCCCTAAAAACCTGTTACAAACTGGTAAGGCCGCCCATACTTCTCCTCTGCAACCACTTATCTCCTAGCCAAAAATCATTTCATCCACCCTACTACCAAACCCCCCAGTTGTATAAAAGCCAGTTGGCAATCCCTCCCTTTCCACTAGTGTCTTCAATGCTAAGAATTGATCCAACGAAGCACAGTTGAATTCTAAAAGGCTGGGATTTGCTTTGGATTCACCTCACACACAACAAGCACACTTGTTTTTGCTCGCAAAGAGCACAGCTGCTAGTCCCAGACTTCGGCTATATATAGAGCTTTTTGTAAACGACCTTGAGGCAACTAGTTAATTCTTAGAATAAACTTAGCTTAATTTTCAGTTCATTTACGCTTTTACTTTCTGCTTTGTATAAACTTTAAAGTTTAAGGCAATTTGAGTTTTAAAATCAATTCACAATTTCAAGTGTTTAGCGTTCTTACTTATATTGTTTGATTGTTCCAAAAAGAAAAATCAGTACAGCTCGTTTATAAGTTACCTTATTCAAGAAAATCTAAAATGTTAAGTAGTTAACGAAAATCATAAAAATCAACTTCAATACACCCTCAGCCTTATGTCTTGGATGGTTAAGCCAGTTCTGGATGAGGCGCTTATGGACTCTCACTAGCTTGTTTTCTATACAAAGCTAGAGCTAGTTAGATTGGTGATTGAACCCCCGTTTTGACAAGGGTGTTTTGTAAGTCTCTCACTTTTCTCACTTTACTCAGAACTGTTAGTTAATTTGTTGCGCTGTTAGTTTTTAAGTTTATATGATAGACAAATTCATGCTTATTAAGTTACTTGTTATCGGAGTGAAAATTGCTTATAAGTGTTTTACCTTGTTGTTTGATAAATCTGTTTTAGTAAAAATGATTTTTGGAAAAAGTTAAGGCTGTTTTGAACCAAGCAGTTATAACTTTAAGTTAGTCTGCTAGTTCATTTTAGGAACAGTATAACTCCACACTAGCAGTACTACTCTTAGGTTAGTACTGGTAGTGTGGATTTTTGGAGTTAGTACTGTTCCTAAAATGAACTAGCAGTACTAACTTAAGTTAGTATGCTTGTTCAAAACAGCCTTTAACTTTCCAAAAAATCATTTTTAATAAAAAAAAGATTATCAAACAACAAAGTAACCACTAATAAAGCAATTTTCAATCCATAACAAGTACTTAAATAAGCATGAATTTGTCTGCAGTATAAAACATTAAAACTAACAGTGAATAACAAATGAACTAACAGGTTTCTGAAGTAAAAGTGAGAAAAAGAGAGACTTCAACACCCTTGCTCATAAACAGGTTTTAATCATACAATCTACAAGCTATAGCTTGTATAAAACAGCTAGTGAGAGTCCATAAGAACCATCCAGAACTGGCTTATCATCCAAACATAAGCTGAGGTGTATTGAGAGTGATTTTTATGATTTTCTTTTAACTACTTAACTTTTTAGATTTACTTGATTAAGGTAACTTAGAAACGAGCTGTACTGATTTCTTTTTGGAACACAAAACCATATAAGTAAGAACCTTAACACTTGAATTGTGAATTGATTTAAAACTCAATTGCCATTAAAACTTGAAAGTTTTTACAATAGCTGAAAGTAAAAGCTGTAAATGACTGAAAATAAAGCTATGTTTTTCTAAGATTAACTAGTTGCCTCAAAAGGTTTTTATTTTTTACTTTTTTACAAATGTTTTTTACATTTTTTTATATTTTTTAACTACATATACTAAAAGCTCTATTTATAGACGAAGTCTTGGACTTGCAGCTTGTGCTCTTTGGACTGAGCAAAAACGGAGAGTGTGCTTGTTGTGTGAGGTCGGAATCCATAAAGCAAAATCCCAGCCTTTGATTTCATTGTGCTTCGTTGGAGTCAATCTTAGCCATTGTAAGAAACACTAGGGAAAGGTGAGGGGATTGCCATCATGGCTTTTATACATACGGGGGGGTTGGTAGTAGGAGTGGATGAAATGATTTTGGTTAGGGAGAGAAGGGGTTTTGAAGAGGAGAAGGTATGGAGCGCCTTAACCGTTTGTAACAGGGTTTTAGGGCAGGGGAGGAGAGAAGACTTTTGGGGGAGTTAGCAGCTTGGTCCCCTGAAGATGTATAACTTAAATGCAATATCTACTTGGTTGGCAACTTTGACCCTTGTCTTTTTAATCTTTTGTAATACAACTTTAGGCTTGGCAGTTTTAGCCCCTCAAGTTGTATTTTCTTTAAGCGGATGACTATAGACTTTGACTTGACTTGGTCCTTTCCTTCCCGTGCTTGGATTTGTTTGTGTTTGGCTTTCTTTTTGTTCCTTTTCTTGAATATCCGTTTCCTGCACAATACACAATCAAAACATACATATATTTGGCAGTTTTTTGTCTCGTTTTTGGCTTATTTAAGCTCATTTTTGAAGGGTAAAAGATATGTTGTATTAAGCACATATCAAATCCTAAATAAGGTATTGCGTGTCCTCAGCAATGTTATGAAGTAAATCTTTAAGCCCGTTTTTACATTTTCTGAACTTACACTAACTATAACTAATATTTTTAGATTTTCTCATTTTTTACAAGTTTGACTTTCTTTATTTATTATACACTGGGATCATAGAATGAGAAGCGTCACGTAGAGTGATTACGGATGTCCTGACGGATAAAATCATCGTCCTCGATTTTTCAAAAGTTCCAAGCTAAGCAATTAAACTAGATCATTGTCGATATAAGTTTATATGTTAAGTCCTCATACTTATGACCTTGTGAAACTTTCAACTCTCCATCATGGATATACGATTGAATGTGTGTTACTCATTTTAATTTATCAATGTACCAACTTATTTTCATAGTTCATAATTCAAGATGATCATGGACTCAAAGCAACAACTTATTAAAGGACTACGTAACTTGAATTTCGAGATTTAAACTTTTAGAACTTTTTGGAACATTTTCAACATAATAATCATAGTATTTAAGCAAGGAATGTTCGTTGCTTAGTTTGATACCCCTAATCGGTGGTTAACGGAGTAGGATATCACGACCAACGACCGATGTTCTTAGTTTGAAAACCCACCCCGTTGCTAGCGTAGTGGGAAATCACATCAACACCTTATTCCTAATATGGCTAAGGATTGGTGTCTTAGTTTGAACCCTCACCTAGACCTTTCTTCCAAGTGAGATATCACGACACACCAAATCCCTAGAAGTAAAGACGTCTTAGTTTGAACCCCCACCTCGTTGCTAGCGGAGTGGGATATCACGACACATCTTTTACTTGCTCCATAATATCAACTGCATGCTTCATTGGCAAAATTTCAATATTCATGCATTTTTGCATTCACATTTCATTCATGCTTCTTTGGCATTTATCTTTTAAATTACTACAAAATCTCGCTTTTGAAAACTCAAGTTACAAATTTGAAGCTTTTTCTGAAAACATCGATTGACTTAGTTGAATTAAAATGAGCACGTATGATTAGGCGGATTAGAAATTAACGGGAGAGAAAACCACAAGTTACTTGTATAAGTTTTTAGAAGAATCTTGCTTAGCACATAAACTTATTTTTAACTCTATCATTTCTCGTTCTTCACATTATTAAAATTCAAAGCTATAGAATTCGTGAAAGCTTGGCCTAAAGGAACTAGCTAGGGCTCAACACGCCCGATCAAGTCAAAAATTATTCTTATTCTACCCAAAAGAAAAGCAAAACTGTGACAAAAACATTATTATATTTTTGGAAAAAAAATTTTTCATTTTTCATTTTTTTTTTTTTGGTATTTTGGTGGTAAAAACGGGTTCACGTGGTAACAATGCTGCAGGAAACAATCAAATCGAAGATACCCCCCCAAACTAGAACTAAACATCGTCCTCGATGTTTTGAAGGGTACTACATTAATCCTAAGGCCATTTATGAGGTATGCCAAAAGATAAAACGTTAGTCGATAAGATTAGGATATCGGATTCCCAAATGAAGCTGAGGATGTGAAACTCTTGATGAATGACAAAACTGAGAGTCTTCACAATCCGGGCAATCCTGGACAATAAACAACAACAACAAGGAAACACGGGTAATGGAAAAGATAAGCTATTTTACACAACAACACAAAACACTTATTTAACACTACATACTACTACTACTACGATAAGCTATGATAAGCATGGGGTGCCTCCCACGAAGCGCTTGTTTAGGGTCGCGATGCTTGACCCATCACCTGAATTTATTGGACATTTGGGAATGTTTGGAGATCCGGGACTACCAATTGTGGTACGTCCCCTCCAAAGTAGTGCTTTATACGATGACCATTCACTTTGAAATTCGGCCCCGAGTTTTGAGATAACTCGATGGTGCCATATGGAAAAACTTGGGTTACAGTGAATGGTCCTGACCAACGGGTCTTAAGCTTGCCCGAGAAAATCTTTAATCTAGAGTTAAAGAGGAGGACTCGATCGCCGACGTTAAAAACGCGGTTCTTGATTTTGGAGTCGTGAATTCTCTTTGTCTTTTCTTTGATAGATCAAAGGATGTTCTCATAAAGCTTCATCTCGGAGCTCATTAAGTTCATTCAGTTGAACTATTCCCATGGTCACCAGCGGTTTTTCAGATCAAAGTTTGTTTGTTTTAAGGCCCTGTAGCCTTGTGCCTCGTGTTCGATCGGAAGATGCAGGTTTTTCCGTAAACCAGCTTATATGGAGTTCACCCAATGGGTTTTTTTGTAAGCGGTGTGGGAAAGCCATAAAGTCTATCATCGAGCTTATCTTGACCAAAAGGTACGTGTTTTCGCCACGGCCATTTAAGAATCGTTTCAATCCACGATTGGTTACCTCAACTGTCCACTTGTTTGTGGATGATACGCGGTGGAGAGACGATGGAGTGACTCCGTTTTTAAAGCATGACCTTTGCAAATTGGTCATTGCAAACAAATGGGTTCGCGATCACATTGATTGCACGAGGGGCCACCGAATCTGGACGACAGAGTCGATTTAAGAAATTTTACAAACAACTCGGGCGTCATTGGTGGGGAGCGCTTTTGCTTCAACCCATTTTGGACTAAATAATCATAGGCCACAGGGATGTAATTTGTTGCCTTTGGTATGATGGGAATGGCCACCATAAAGTCAATGCCCCAGACCGTAAAAGATTTCAAAACTTAGATGGAATTTTGTGGCATCTCATCCGTTGTGAAATTTTATCCTTGACGCTTGGCCATGAGTTGCAGTTTTTAACCAACTCATGGGCATTCTTTGTAGATTGGTGGGCAATGAACTCGGAATCGAAGACTTTTCTTGCTGTGTAGGTAGCACCGTGATGTCCACCGGTGGGGACCATCGTGGGAAGCCACTGAGATGTCATGGGCATCCTTGCAAAAAACACAACGTCGAATAACTTGATGCCGCACAGATTTTAAAACAGAAGAAAGGGTTCTTCCCTGAAATAATGCTTCACGTTTTGAGACAATTTTCTTTTCTGCTGGTTGACATCCCTTTGATCCACGAAATTTCCCGCATGGTAGTTTGCGATGTCAGCAAACCTGGGTATAGTATCGACGAACGCATCGAACTAAGAGTTTCAAGAGGGGAAAACTTTTCATTTATCTCTTTTGATCGAGTTCATTTCTCGTGAGATTCATCTACAGCGTGATTGTGGTCAGTGCATAGGGTTCTCAGCTCCTTTTGTGTCAATACATCAAAGTCGAACTCATTGAAGGAGCAGAGAAGATAACCCATCGGAAGCAATCTGCCTTTGAATCTTTTTTTAGCAAAAGAGATTACTTGAAGGGCGGAAATGATCCGTATACACAGTGCTTGCATAGTTATGACAAGGTAAGATCGGGAATTTTTCAAATGCGTTACACCAGGCTCAACATTTCTTCTTCTGTCGTTGGGGTAACGTGATTCCGCCTCCTCATTCATTGTTTTACTTGCATAGTGTATAGGCCAGAAGAATGTTTCTCATGACGTTGCCCTCAAGACTTGCACCTAAAGGCGAATTAGCTTGCATCGAACTAAGCCAAAAATGGTTTATTTCCAGTCTGGGGCAATCAGGATTGGAGCCTCGGTTAGATTCTTTTTGAGAGTGTTTAAATGCTTCAAATAAACTCTTTGGAGAAATAAATCGGAGTCTCTTTTTCAAGGCAACATGGGTTTGGGGCGGGCTTATTTTTGAGAATTCTGAATTGAATATTCTATAAACCCGGCAATGCCAAGAAAAACTACGGATTCCTTTTACAGTAGTCGGGTGAGGGAGTTTTGCGATAACGTCAATCTTAAGCACGATCGACCTCAATTCCCTGACTTTTGGAGAGCTTTATGTCCAAGAACAATGCCTTCCTTAACCATGAAATGGCTTTTCTCCCAGTTTAGAGCTAAACAATGGTTTTGTCTTCACACCGCTTAAGCATCTTTTCCAAAAAAAAAAATGGGGGGGGGGTTAGGCATGTAGAGAAAGAAACTTCCAAATACGAAAAAGTCATCCATGTAACACTTCATCGTTTTCTTTCGAATTTCATTGTCGTGGAAGATTTGCCATCATACATCTCTGACTGTGCCTGGTGCATTGCAGAGGCCAAAGGGCATGCGGCGATAGGCAAAGGTTCCGTAAGGGCAAGTAAATGTGGTCTTTTCCTGATCATTTGGGTCGATGGGTATTTGAAAATAACCTGAGAAACCATCGAGAAAAAACAATAGTATTGTTTCCCGCAAGCATCTCCTGAGCATATTGCGTCCATGAATGGTAGTGGAAGTGGTCTTTTCGGGTGGCTTCTTCAAACTTTCGGTAGTCAATGGCATACGCCATCCCGTAACTAATCGAGTTGGATCAATCTCATTTTGATCACTCTCAAAACTACGGTAAAACCACCTTTCCTTTAGGTACACAGAGTATCGGGCTTTACCCAAGGACTTCCGAGATAGGTAAATTAATCCAGCGTCAATGAGTTTTTCAACTTCTTCTTTGTTTTTGACATCGTCTGGATTTTTGGGGTTTACCCGTTCAGAATGTTGGACCGCTGGTGTTGTAGTCCTACTTCCATTAGGAAATTTTGTGTAGTACAAAATTTCTGGGTTAATACTTTGATATCAGGAGTTGCCAAGCGATAGCTCGCTTGTGGGACTGCAAACACCTTTATGGAGAGCGGCTTTCTCCCCGACACTCAAATTTTTAGCAATGGATGACTTGGTAAACTTGTTGTCACCCTCCAAAAATGCATATTCGAGGTGGGGAGGTAAGTCCTTGAGTTCAATCTTGGGAGATTCATCAACTGATGTTTCATCGGTTTTGGTTTCACAAATCTTAAGTTCTTTTCTAACCTCAGGAAAATAATTTGCACATGGTTAGGAAGTGGGTGTGATAAGGGCTAACTATTTAGGATAGCTTCAGAAGAAGATGTCTATTTCTCGGGATCACATTCGGCATAATCAATTCCTGGATTTATACGAAGTATCAGAAGTTCAGTCCTCGATTTCTTCAGAATGAAATCAATACCCTCGAATGAGTGAGGTGGAGAAGTCGGTATCACAATTGGTTTCAAAGTAAGGAGTGGCGAATTTTCCATTTGCTGATACTTCCGTGAAACTTAAAAAATATCTTGGGAATATTCCTCACAAGCTATATCAATAAAGGCGACCTCTGTTCACTGATTCATGGCATTGTAGGAGCATAATGTTTTCGTATTCTCCTACTTGAAAGAAAATGTCACGGATTTGTATCATGTCGCTAGGTCATCTCTTCACGTGAACATACGAGCAAGGCTCTTGCCGTTCTTAAAAATGGTCTTCCTAAAATCAACGGGACTCTAGGGTCGGCATCATAGTTAACTACCACAAAATCGGCTGGAAAGTAGAAGGTTCCAACTTTCACAAAAACATTTTCGGCTATGCCGGTGGGAGTGGAAGTTGATCTGTCGGCTAACTCGAGTACCATCCTAGTTTTGGTTAGTCCTTGGAGATTAAGCTTTTCAAAATGGAGGAGTGGCATTTAGATTGATGCATAGCACGACGATCGGGCAGGGCTAAGCATTCATCTAACTCTGGAAATTCTACACGGTATCAGAAATCTACCCGGGTCTCCTAATTTTTCTGGAAATGCTTTAGATGACTGCATGAGTAGCAATTTTCATTTAACTGTTTGTTTTGGGTAATTCCAAGTTCGTGTCTTTGTTATTCAAAAGCTTTTCTTGAACATCGGTGCAAACTTAGGCATGTGCAGGAGCAGCAAAATCTCACCTCCCTCTCTTCCCCTTCCCTTATCCCCCCTCTCCCTCCTCACTTTCCATCTACCCCCCCGCCTTAATTCTACTCCTTTTCCTCCACCAATCCTCCCCTTTCATATCCCCCAAAAATCCCCCTACCACCCTGCCCACACTTTCCTCTCCATACCTGAGAAGTTAGCTCGGAAGTGGAGATTCCGAAAAATTATCCATAAAATTTCAAAGCTAAAAGGTCGTCCTTTTCGCGGACGTTTTCCTTGGTTACCCTAGAATGGTTATGGTAATAAGTCTCGTTATGGCTCTTGGCCATAATCAAATATGGCTCATAAATGTGGACTATCGGAGGTTGGACTGTCGTTGGTACTTTCGTTAGGAAGTACGTGTTGTCTTTGGTTACCTCGGTTTCAACTTTCCACCACCGGAGGGGTGGAATTTGAGGTCCATCATATGAAACACCGCTTCTGGTGGTGATTGCTTTCAATTCACCCTTCGGGTTAGCAACGGTGTTGCTAGGAAGAGTACCCGAATTTGAAGTAGAAGCTTGGTTGGAATTTACGATTTTGGTGAGCAAGTCGGTTATGTTGGACATTTGGTTTTGCATATTTTGCATAACCGCATCATTAGCCTTGACATAGCTCTCAAAATCAGTTTTTGACACACCCGAAGCTTGATGAGCTGGAGCTTGGTAAGCTGGGTGTTGATTAACCGGGGGTTGATACATTGGGGCTTGTTGTTGAACCTGGGGTCGTTGGATTTGACCCTGGTTGTAGCCATTCCCACGGTTTTGGTTTTGGTTCCAACGATTCTGATTGTTGGCTTGGTTGTTGTGTTGCATGGGAGGAAAACCGGGTGGTCTGATTTGGTTTGCCATCGGTGGCGGACGGTAACCGGAATTTCCTTGGTTGAAATTTGCTGCGGCTGCTTGCGAGACGTATTCTTGGATGTTATCTCGGTAATTGTTGCTATCGGTAGCCGGACAATTACGATATGAGTGGGCACCACCGCAGGTAACACAACTTTGCTCAACCGCTTTTACGGGAGCGGGAGCTGGAACTGGAGATGTCTGCTTGTCGAGAAGTAGAGCTCTAACCATATCTTTCAATTCAGCAACATCGGGAGATACACCGGAGGTGGAAGCGCTCGTACTCACTTTAGCAACAATGGCTTTGCTTCGGGAGTTACGAACTTTGGACTTGCTTTCGATGATGCTTGAGCAATCAGCGGGCCTTTTGTCCAAAAAGTTACCACCTGCGGCGGAGTTCAAAGAGTCTTGATCATTAACATTTAAGGCATTGTAAAATGTATCAAGTTGGTGAAGCTCCGAGAATCCATGATGTGGACATGCTCGGAGAAGATCTTTGAATCGATCCCAAGCCTCACTAAACGACTCATCAAATCTTTGTTTGAAATTGGTAATTTCGTTCCGAAGATTTGTCGTTTTAGAAGGTGGGAAAAACTGATTTATGAATTTAGCAACGAGGTCATCCCATGTCTGAATTGATCGAGGGGGTTCTTTTTCAAGCCATATCCGGGCTGCCCCCTCGAGAGAGAAAGGAAAAAGCATCAACTTAATTGATGTGGTTGGGACATTAGGATATCTTAAAGTAGAGGTGATTTTATTGAAGTAACGGATGTGGGCATGTGGGTCCTCTTTGTCATGTCCGAAGAACTGCTTGTTCTGGACAAGAGTTAGCAACCCATGCTTGATCTCAAAATTTGCTGCTTCGATTTCAGGAACAACAATTGCGTCCTCGTATCCCTCGGTGGGAGCCTGGAGCAATTCTGCCATAGTTCGATTATCAGCCATCGTATCTTTGGGAGGTTCAACAAGATTCGGAGGAACTTGTTGTTGTTGTCGATGATGTTGTCGAAGACGACGAGCTTGAGAACGAGTGCGCATGCACTAAATAGAAATATAAAAAGAAAATTTACTCTAATTTTTTATTTTTTTGGTTTTTCAGTTTATTCACAATCTATTTTAAACGGACAGGAACCTAAAACTAGACAACTTGAACCCAAATAGTCTACTTACTTCACGGGTTGAGCTTATAAAGATAAACACAGGTGAGCGGGGAGTAGAATAGGCGAAGCTTATTTCTTCCATTTCGGGTCGTAGTTTCCTATGGTACAACCCTCCTTATACCCACTTTATAGCTTGTTTAACTTTTCAAGGTGAGCCGTATGTCGTAAGAGACACAAATGGCAAGTTTTAAATCTTTTGTTCGAGTTGGGAACCAATAAGTTCACCGGAAGTTATTATGATAATACCTCAATTGAGAATATTATATTTTGGTATTTTTACCAATTTGTGAATTTTATTTCTTTTTTATGGACAATGTTTTTATATTTTTTGTTTTTTTCTTTTGTTTTTAGATGATAATTATACTAATAAAAGAAACTGAAAAATATTTTTGTACTTTTTATGTTTTTATAGAAGAAAATATTCACAGATGTAAACACAAATTTTCAAACGTAACGAAATTCGTTTCACAGCCTCCCCGGCAACGGCGCCAAAATTTGACTCGCGCAAACTCACCCCTCTTTTTATGTATCAATAAGTAATTATAAATATAAATACACAACAAGGATCAGAATCCACGAGATCAAGAAAACCGGAAGCAGTATAGAGTGTTCTCGGGTCGTTATGTCCCAACGAGGCTGAAATGGAAAATCGCAAGACGATTGATGATTGGTGTTTGAATGTGACAAGGAATGATTGGGCACTAACACTGAATAAGCAAATGCACATAAAAATAAGCAAAGAAAATAAGCTGGAACAAG